>JARDVA010000021.1:371585-384623 GCA_030265315.1 Mopalia swanii
ACTATACTTCAATGAAATATATACTCAAATTATTTAAGTATGGTTATATTAAAAATCGAAATAATACAAGTGCAAATAAAGATCAACGTTCCATGTTTAAATCGACGTCATAAATATATGCTTTAAAAGTAAAATAATACTAACAATTATAGTTGTATTTATTACAAGCAACTTATTTCACTGAAAATACACTGGGCTGTTTCACATTCATAAAGCAAAGTATATATTAAACAAAAATGTGTAATATTCCTACATTTATTCGAGATATGCATGATTTTGTTTTACTTAATTTGTGTGCATGTATTATAAATACTTGAAGTTTCATTTTCCAGTGAAACCTTTTTAAAACAATTAAATTAAAAAGTGTTATGTTGCATTTCAAGTAGTTAACAACCTTGTCAATCTGACCTTTTAGCTCGAAATTTACTAACAAATGACTCAATATATATAGAAATTTTAATCAAATTTATACAGAAATTTATAATCTAAAATGCTATACAAACAGTTTGTGTTTTGTTTTGTGAAATCAATACAAACATACATAATAATTGTCCTGATAGCAATGGACGTACCGATACTGTGGCTTATTAGGCGTGTAGATTGAAGAAACATTCAGATTTTTAAACAAATTTATTTATTCGTCCTGCAATTAGACAGACGTAACTAATACTATCAGTTATTTTAGTATTTATTCGTTCTTTAGTTGAGGCATATTGGGAAAATAAACAAGGTTTCATGTTCTTGTTCAAAGCCTATAACTCATCGATTTTCGTTGAACAGCTTCTAGTTATTCACTAATCAGATATGAAGCATTATTTGTCAATATGATTCAAAGTTTCACAGCATGGGGTTTCTGACTAATCTGAGGACTTCCACAAGGCTTTTCTCAATTTGAAGCCGGATAAAAATGGTCGATTACACAGAGGTACCAAGAGAGGCGGAATGATAACAGTGGCATGACGTTTGGTGATCTGTGTGCCAGGCATCAAGGCATCCCCTACAGATTCATCGATTGGCAAAAACTAAAATAACACTGTCTTTAAGCCTTCTGACTGTAGCATCATGCTATCTTTTTTAACTTTAAATTCCTAGTCATTCACGTAGATACCTATTCTAAACCCAGAATCTACTGACCGGCTGTATACAGCAACGTGTTTTAATGCTTTTAAAAAAAAATGAAGCGTGTTTCATAAATAAATTTGATTAGACTTAAATGCTTCAACTATTATGTCTATATCGAAGAGAGGAAATCATATCTTTCTTCCATTTTGTCTTAAGAATCTAGATTTCGTCCTTTATGCAGCCTCACATTAATATAACCAAAACTATCTAGTGCTTAAAATATAAATAATTCTTCACGAATTCGTCAGACGCCATATTTAAAAATACCGGAAGGGGCAATGCGTGGTTCAGTCTATGTTTCAGACACTAGCGAAAATATGAAAATATAATGCTATTGTTTAAATGTAAAGCAGTACAAGCAAAATACGTATATTACATTTAAAAAAGAGTCAGGGATTGGATGAAATGTGGTTTGTTACCTTAATGTCTTAAGCATTCCGATAAGCTCTTCTCTCCAAACGTACACGCGTACATCCGACTCTGTAGGTATATACACGTATGTTCATGAATTACTTTGCTGTTCAAAATGACTCCGTTTGTAAATGACTTCTGTTTTAAGATTTTCATCCAGCACAAGTGACATAATTGTATTGAGATAAGACGGGTAGATAAGAACGGAAGAGGGCTATAATCAGGCCTCTGTCTCCAGTCGCTTAGATTTCTCATTAAGATACGCTTCGTGTGGAAAATGAGTTTCTGGCATCAGTGGTCATATGAGGATAAGTAGTGGCAGGTAGCTTATTTCAATCAGAATCGTAGTGACAAACCTCTACCCTTAGACTCCATCCTTCAGCTATGTTTTGTAATGAGAAAAGTAGCTAATTAGTCGACCGTTGATAACAAATTAGATCGGTACTGTAATCAGATTTATAGTAAAATTTTAATTATCCCTCTTTATATTTTAGAAACAACGGGGAGAAAACAGCGTTAACATTAAAATTCGATAAATACTAAATTAACTAAATATTACAGTAACTTGTGCTGGGTTGCCTGAAAGTCAAACTAAATGTATCTTCGGCAAGTCACAAACACAGTACTTGTTAATGACTTAAAATTAATACATTCTGGAACTTTGCTTGGTTTATCTCCTTGTGTTTGAAACAAACGTCTAAATTTTTGCCAGGGTCGGTAGAAGTCTGATATTTATTAGCAGTCAGTGATCACAATGCAGCCAGAAGAAGATGAAGTCAACCAAGATTTACTTTTGGATTATTTCGGGACAGAAAGCACACGTTCTGAAATCATGGACTCACTGGTCTTCAGTGTCATACTGAATAATAGATTATGCAACAGCAGGTAACACTTTTAGTAACACCTTATAATTAGCAGATATTACCTAGGCACTGGTGGGCTTTAATACAAATTACTTAGTTCTCCATAATATATAAAATTATCATTATTTCTGGTTCCTTCTATATTTTCAGATATTTCTTTTTGTCATCCTCTATTGTTTTTGTTTCTAATATTTGGAACTTTACATTAATCGATATTAGTTAAAACTTTCTCTTAATGTAGAGCTAATTTAAACTATTTTTTGTTTTTATTTTAGATTTCATCTAGTAACGTTTACTATATTATGGGAAATTGTTTTGTTATATGACTACGGACAAAAACGCTATTATGTAATTAAAGATCATAATCCAAAAATGTTGCCATTTGAAAATCCCATTCTATATTTTGATTTCTAATACCATATCTGATTGTGTTCAATGTCTGTAATGAGAATTTGAAAATGAGAAAATCCCATGATATTGAAAGCTCAACAAACGACGGACCTATTCAAATATCTAGAAAGGTTATTTTCTTTGTCAAAAAAGCCCACAAAAGACATCCAAGTTAAAATTGTCTCTTTTTCACTAGCAAATGTGAATATTTTATGTACTGATTCCATAGGTACGTTTATTTAAATAATACAAACATCTTTAATTATATTATGACTTTTCTCCGAATAACTTATAAAATAACTTATTCCTTCACGACATCCTAATAACGTGACATTTTCACCCCAAGAGACACACGAACAGAACGTGTCGGTCAGATTACAACACGATTTCATATTTGATATTGCAATCGGGCATAGATCATCGTCTTGATCTGTCTAGATATCGATGTCTTATGTTTTATGTATTTTCAAAAGGCAGCTGCTAATTTCGGAGATTTTAAACACAGTTTGTCTTTCTCCACCATCTTACAGATTTTGAAAGCGTGTTTCTAATGTGAATAAGGCAGTAAAGAGGCTAACCTTGTAGAAAGTAAGCTTATACCATATATGACATTACAGTCCGATAGTTAAGACAGCAAGTGAACGTCCATTTAAATACGCAAGAGTATACGAGATGCAACTTGTCAAATATTCCATCTACACCATGTCTTGGTGTACGATATGGTATTGAGCTAAGAAACCCGGTTGTTTGTACACCCTTCACGCCCGTCATATCAAACCAGTCCCAGCTTACACAGACCAGCACGCGCCCAGTAAAAACAGCCCAACTTACAGATCATTTTCCGCACTTCACCGCGGCCTTTAATCGTACCCAGGGAATTAAGCATTAAAAGACTTGTTATCGGCGTAGATCAAAGGCCTTTAGGAGACAGGTAAATATCGCAGGTCAGACCACTTATATTCGTCACCCCAGATACGGGGCTGTTTGACAGACTTGCATGGCCCGATCACTTCCACTAGTCAAACGCTCTAAACAGCTATGTCATGTGAGGTTGTATAAGACCGGTGCAATGCTTTTTTCATTCCTAATGGTGTTGTTGGTGTTGGACAATTGAAATGGCAAGATCGCAAACATAATGCCTGCAACAGTCAAAACATTACAAAACATAAAACGAAAATACTCCAATACGAATTGTAATCAAGCGAGCTGTGAAAGCCTATGTTTTATAAACACATATTGTGGAATTTAGGTTGTATTTCGTTCATATACGATGTAATTGCAATATTTCTCATGAACATTTTACCTATATAAAATTAGCGGTGCGTCCTTTCCGAGAGTCAGTTACGACAACACTTTACCGCACCCACTTTTGGGTTTGAACAATAATAACAATTGTTAATAAGTTGCTGGCAAAATAAGCAGAAAATCCGAAGATATCAAGAACATATAACTATCAAACCATGTAACTACACAGGACATACACTACATCACTATACAAAATTTACAACATAGTTTAAACTGTAATAAGTCACAAGGCCTTTGGGCTAGAACCCTAAAAAATGTATTTGTCAGCTCTTAAAATGGCCATTGTCGTCAATTCATTGCTTTAACTACAGACTTAACGTTGTAAAAGAGGTATAGTATATGTCCTGTTAAGCATCATCCACTTGGCTTTGATGATACACGTGAGAAATACTCTGGTACTCCAGTGAGTAAGTATTATGTGGGCAACATGCATGTTGAACACATTTGACGATCCTTGTGTTTAAGGCTGTTAGCCCGAAGCATAAGGCTGAATTAAGTCAGCAGATTTATTGTGGTTTAGCAGCGAGAGTCAAAGGGAGCTTAAATTTGACCTGAGATATTATACAATCAACGCCATCCTCAACATAAATTTCAATATTATTTTGACAGGGGAAGGCAATGGTTCAACCTCTTTGCCACAGGGCTTGCCTTCTGATTGGCGAGACGGTCGTCCTCTTCCGTTGTTTAACTTATACTAGCCTATTATATATTTTTATTCTAGAGAAAGACAGTTTAGGCTAAAATATGCTAACTGTTAGACCTTAAGCTATTTTGTGTTTTAAATTTAATTTAGTATTTGAAATCATAATAATTTTTATGTTTCTTTCATAAGATCGGGTAAGAAACTTTAAAATGTATGTAATAAGCCTCCATAATTAACGTCTATGATAATCATTTAACAATAATTCTAAAAGCTTCATAGGATCAGAAAAAGTTATATAATTTACTTTGTATAATTTCGGTTTTAATTGGAATTGTGTCCGCTTAACCGAAACATTAAACTAAATAATATAATTTGTATTTATTGGTTTTCGAGTTTACGATTGTGAAATTTGCTCAAAATACAAATATTGTAATAGAGATCAGGTTATTCTGTTATATAATAAAAAAGGTTGTATTAGCTGTAAGCTTACAAGCCACGAGTATTAATATATTTGTAAACAGTTGAGTAGCTATTACGATCAGTCACAGTAATCAAGCTCATTTCTTAATGACTGGCAGGAGCAATCAATCATCACGGGAAATCAACAAAAACAAACTTACCTAGACCATTCACACATATAAACAAACTAACATAGACCATTCACACATATAAACAAACTTACCTAGACCATTCACACATATAAACAAACTTACCTAGACCATTCACACATATAAACCAATGACGTATCATTATCTTGCTATTTTCGATATGCTCGTGTATAGAGGTTTCACAAGGTTTACAAAAAATAAACATAGCAACTAATATTTTATATATTTTACTGAGTTCTCCAACATGACATTCATGATCAGAGTGCCATAGGCAATATAACTATTTACAAGTTTACAAATGGATTGTTTTACTATATGCAAGTCAAGTTTATTCTGTACATTTTATGTTCTTATAAATAAAGGTTCGAGACATACTTTTTACAAATCGTAACAGCAATAATGTTCAGTGCTCGAATATGTCCCTAAATTAATTTTAGTTTTCGTTCTGTGGATTTCAGATGAGTGTTATATGTGACTTATCGTCAAAGATACTTAAAGAGTTGGTCTGCATTGTCTATATATCTACATTTTACTATTGGAGGTAAGAAGATATACTAGTGCAGAAGTAACTGATTTTTATGTGTTTTTGATAGCAGTTTAGTGAGATTCTGTCACGCTAGACTTCTTTCTGAAGACAGTGGCTGTTCAACGTGAAGTTCCTGTCCGCTGATAAACACTCGCGATCCCTGGCTGACTGGACACACTAATGGGGACTAACCGTGCTTCACAAGTCAGCCCAGTCGTCCAGGTTTTATGTGCGATTTATTTCGAGTGAACAAAAATCTGTGGTTAGATGCAAAGAAACAATTGGTATCCATATTCTATTCAGATCTTATAAACAAGCGGCCTTTGGACAGAAATTAAAAGCTAAAGAAACAAAAGAACAACAAAAAAAATAACACAAATCAGCAACAAGAAAGAAAAATAAACGGTATATTTGAACACAAATAAAAATAGTTATAGCGTTTTCTATAAATATCGTCCATGTTAAATGCGATCAAAGCTTGTATTGTAATTTACAAATTCAAATTCAAATGAAAACAAAAAACTCTCTAACAAAAAGTTCGTTTTAAAACTAAGCAGCGGTGGTGTCAATATTGACAACTATAGTATCAATATAGTCTGTTCAAAGTCAGGTTTTAATCTGCATGTTTTCTGCCATATAGTGCACTAGCATAATGTCTATATCAAATCTTGAAATGGATTTATGCTCAAATAAAATACAATAAAGCGAAACGTTAAAGAATTGTATTTAGCAATAATATTGAAATATAACCTTTTAGTTTAACTAAACGTGAAACTAAAACAGTTTAATACTGGGAATGAAAATATATATATATAATTTAAACCTTTCCCTGCAGTGACAATATTCAACAACACTTAATTTGTAATATTTCCATGTTCATATTTCTATATTTTCAGCATGTGGATTTCAAGTTTGACTACTCAGTTCATCTAACAACACAAACATATAGCTCTCCATGAGGGCTTAATTTATAACATATATAGCCTATTTCACGCATGCAAGATCAGTCTTATACAGTCCACCAACATGCAGTCTTCATTCTTTTTTTATAAGCCTTTCAGAAGCATTCGTGCTCGAAAAAAAGGTGGCAGCGACTAGTAGAATGGCTATAATTGTATAAAATGAAAAGGTATCTGTTTGGGTTGGATTGACTTTGTTCATTTCAAGTCGACCCCGAACAGTGGGGTGCCCTAGCCCTGGGGGAAATCAAGTTGAAGTGGCCAACAAAATATTACAAACTAGTTTCAATGTAATTGCTCCAGTTCCCCTTACAACAACAAACGCCTTTGAATTGGCAAGGTAATCGGTGAAGGATTTTAGCCTGGCTTGCTTTGAATAGGTGCGCGCAGAGAAGCTGGCTGCTGTCTGAATGTTTGTAAAGATCTCCATTAGGAGGGTAGAAGAGAAGCTAATCCAGTAAGAAGATCGCACAGGAAGGTGTACCCTGTGGACAGATATTTCTCTCATAATAACTCAACAAACACTTAAGACGTCTTTAGCACGAAATAGATAGATTGGAACTTTAACACTATATATAATAGCGATTATCAGGATTTCTTATTTAGTTTAATTATCAAAAACATTTCAACACTGGGACACTGGTAACACCAGAATTGATCAGATATGCCAGGCACAGTGATGACTGGGAAATTGCCATGATAGAAGGAACAAGACAGACACGTGTATGGACATGGTGATAAATGACTTACCTGGTTTAGTTGGAGCACGCTTTATTTGCATCCATTTGTATGGTTTGGTTGACTGGCCGTAACCTTCGTCAGGACTCGTCCCACCAATTTTACCAGGGCTACCCAATGTCCCCGCGTTGTTGTTGTTATTGATATGGTTGTTATTGTTGTTGATATGTTGAGGGGAATTTACGGAAGGATTAACCAGTGAAGAGGGGGCTGTTTGTTGTTGTGACGGCATGGAAGAGTACGGACTGGGAGAACATCGGCTCATCGAACCATTGCTACAGTGACTAGGACAAGAGGACACTGACTGAGGGACGCCTACTTGGTTTTGATAGTTGGAGATAGGGGTGAGGATATCTTGTCCGTGAGGTGGGAGAACAGGTACGGTACCTGGTGGCGGTCCAGCCGGTTCACAGGTAGCTATGTGAGGTCTGCGGCCATAGCCCCGACCCTCTGACCCTTCACCACATGATACAGTTAATTCTGAACATAAACCATTTCCGTTACTTACGCCACAAGATGAAAAGTCAAGTGGAGGGGAATTGAGATGTGCCGGTGGAGGTCCATTACTTCCTGCCAATGAATAGCCAGTTTCTCCACGACCAATGCGTGTGATTACACTGGTGTTATGGTGGTGGTGGTGCTGAAGATGGTGAGGTGGGTGGTGCTGGTGGTGTAGGTGACCAGGATACCGTAAAGACTCCACCCCACCCAGACCAAGATCTCCCATGGGGTTCGATAATCCGTGATAAGCCGCATTTTCTGTAGCGTAAGCGAGTCCCGAATGAACATGAGCCGGTTCAATGTTATGTCGACTGTTAATCCCACTGTACCCATACACAGTCACTGGGATATCAGAATTGGCCGAGAAAGAGTTAGTGTACGTATGACTGTCCAGGTTACACAGAGTATAGTCGCTCTCTGTATTCATAATTCACGGCCCTTTACAGCACTCAATGAGGGCTCTCAAATTAGCTGTCGATCTGGAGATAAATCTGAAATAAATGAAGGTAAATTACGGCTGGAAGTTGACAGGATTATGAGTGCCAGGAAAGTCACGTGCATAGGCCAACCAATCAGGAGCTAGACATCCTCCGCTCAGCTAGCCTCCACTCCGACGAATCGTCCGAGCCGGCTATCCAATTTAGTTTTTCATCAATGTTATGCTATCGATACTGTGTTTTCTGAAACATACAGATGTATGACGACATCTGTTTGAGCCGGTGGCTTAAGATTAGCGATTACTGGTTCACTTGATATACTGATTTTATGTAGATAATCAGCACGTGGATAGACTGGTCTGGGTTCCCATGACAACGATTTGGCAGCAGTATCAATTAAGCAGGCCGGCAATCGAATCTGCCAGGTAGCTCTGTCTAAGTTTTTTTTATCAAGATCTTGTCTGTTTCCGGTGGTCAATGACGGACCATGAAGGTTTCTTACCCTTGCACAAGATGAAAACCATTGAATTTTACCCAGGACACCCAGGGTTAGTTCCTATGCCTCCCTGAATCTGAATGTTATGAGCTTGACGTGGCGTGTATTGAGTCTCGCTTCTGATTCGTACAAGAGCTCGCTCCACTCACTCCGCCCAATGTTACTCAAAACAAAGCCTGGGGTTTGTGTTTTTTGAACCGCCTTTGTGAGAGTTTCGTCTTGTACTCATAACACAAGTAAGTGATATATGGCATTTATTCAAAGCTAAAGTAGTATAAAATAAAAATATATATTAACAAGAATTTTTAATTTCAAGGGCAGCAAAAAATGCAAAATTTCTGTACAAAAAAAAAAGTGAAAATGAAACGTTTTTAGAACGTAACGTATGTGAAATCAGGGATAAAAGGCCCGTTGACGTCTACAACATGGTGTTGAAAACATTACATACTTTTTGTAAACAAAAATGTATTTATTTAAAAAATACAAAGGTTATTGTTCAGTCTATATCCAGATATTTTTCTTATTTAGTAACGACATTTGCTATATTTCTTAAAATAACGCCATACCACAGATGTTTCATTTGAACATTATTCATTCACCAATGATTCCCGTTCGTGTTTTTATTCGCTAGTTAATTTTGTATATATTTATTTAAATAAATATCGGGCACTCATGATACATACACGTATTTTATATGACCAAAAAATAAACATGATGTTTACCTATTATTTGGTATAACAGTTATGCGGATTGGGGAGAGGAAAATTAATTTTAACTGATCAATTAAACACCTAACTGTAAGCATATGTTATTAAACTATTTTATTTGATGGCGAACAATAACAGTTGTGACAAATACTAAAATTATTAATGAAATAAATTACAAACTACATACTCAATAACAATTGTATATGATATGAATACATTAATATGTCTCTTTAAATAAATAAATAAAACAAACTAATATTTTTAATTATGTCATTTTAAGGGTGCTGGGTTGGCTATATTGTTCACAGAATATTCCTGATGAATGGCCGTATAAAAACCGAAATCGTGCTTTAACATTTGATACCTAGCCAAGTTAAATGAGCTGGCCGGCGCGTTTCCATGTGAAACTAATATTAAGTGAAAAATTTGCCTAGTCCGTTTGTCTGACGGTGACCCTGTTAGGCCATATATCAACACAGCAAGTAAGTGTCACACTATATTTTATATATATATATATATATATATATCACATTAATTATTGTATAGGTATAATATCTCAGTCCATGCTTTAATTTTGATATGTGTTAATATAAATTCAAGTATTTTTAGCGTTTCATAAAACATTCACGCCTTCACAATTACTTGACAAGTAGCTGACACTCATAAACATTATAATAAGTATTGTTATTATTATTGTTATAGTGATGTTTTGAACACAGAAAGTCGTTTAATTATGTAAAATAATAATAAATAAAATTATTCATAGCCTTTTTTATTACACATATATACTTTCGGTTATAACAATATAGATGTTTTTTAAAAAATCTAAATGTTTTTTAATGATGTGTTTCGATTTTTTAAGATGAAACGTTAACAAACTGATTTGGAAATAAGCAAATATTTTTTAATACTACTGGTAAATTCCAAATAAACTCTCGTGTTTTTTTAAGTATCATTTGTTTATCTCAAAAAGCCAAGCGAAAGTAAATTCTCGTTTTCGAGGGATAAGATACGATGAGGTCTAGTTGTAAGATTGGACAGCCCGACCTGGATGGGAAGCACGCGGATTGCTCATTGTCCCAAAGCAAGATCGAGATGAAAAACGAGCGAACGGACGTTTAATTTACTCCTTCCATCACGCCTAGTGGTCAAAACAAATCGAAAAGCCGTCCACAGTCGTTAGTATTAGCACCATACTCCGATCTGAATACCCGTTAGGTTGACGGAAATAAGGCAGTTAAGTCCCGGTAGATTTAGCCTCTCGGCCTTCTCACTTGATGACTGTAATACACACTACTTCTTGACCATGTTCGTCTGTAAATTAACTACTTTACCATCTTACAACGACTGCCGCTTAAACGGCGATTTATTTATAAATATATATATAAACAATTAAATTAGTCGTATTCAAACAATCCGTTGTTTGTTATATTTGATATTTTTTTTAATGTGCTATAAAACTAGATTTAATTATTATTTACTTATTTGTAACATTTGAAATAAATCGTAATATTCGTGAAATAATTTATTTTTGTAAATATTTTGTATTCATAGCCTTTTAAGGAGGCTTTTTGGCAAGATAATTTAAAAACATGCTTGAGATATTTTTAAAAAGGTTAATCTGCTTGGGAACATTTCCCAATCGGAAGGTCATGAACGCACAAGCATACGTGAATTGCTGAATGGTAAGTTTCCAGTTCGGTGGCTCAACAATATTGCTGTAATAGAAGCCTTAAAAGAAAGTGGAACTGTGATCGGGTGGCTCCCAGGGATATGTGAATTAATATACACCGTATAAATGCTTCCCGTTTGACACAGTCCAACAACCAAAAGGCAAGAAAGATAACTACATCAAATTGCCTGCGTGCATATAAAATTTGGATTATGAAATGTGATATTTCTGATATAATATGGGTTATGGCGGTGTAAATATTTATGGTGTTCGGCATCGTTATTCATTGGGCGGATTTGATTAAAACTAATGAATTTGAAATAATTTAGATCATGATGTATTTTAGTTCATGCAACTGTATAGCGAAAAATTCACATTCAAACAATTAAAGCAGATATTAACATTAATTAATGATAAATGTCGCCAGGAACAACATTTTTTAAAATATAAAATTGGAACTAAAATATTTCCACAGATTAGGTGTTTATCGCTCAAGACTGTCAAGCCGTATATTTGTATCTAGTACACTGAAACATTTGAATGATTTGTGCTCTCATCTATCAGCTTAGAGTTGCAGAGAATCCCAGAGATTTTTAATCTTTTATAGGCATATTTTAGGCATCGGCCTTCCTATTATGTAAACACTGTAATTATGCCTGTGAACTACAAGGTTATTAGATCCACTCACTATAGCTGTGCAAAATTCATTTCGCCAGAATGTTGTACAATAATTATGAGGTGTCCATATTCTACAAAACACAAATTTATATTCACATTTCTGACCCTTTTTACTGAGATGCAATTGCCAAATAAATTAAATTTTCTAAAGCACTTTTCCGCTAGGGTTTTTATTTTTTCGATAGCATCGGGTGGGTGTTAGAAAACATAGTCAAGCCATGACGTTTTTATACGGACAATGAGCTTTGAATTTTATGACCATCCATGATAATATAGTTAATCTAGTGACTTTATTGTCGTACATAAACTCGTCAATAAGATTTTATCAGCTTTCCTTTGGGACGTGATTATTCGCTAACACCATAATAAACAGTAACCCGACTCTGTTGTAGGACAGACAGGTGAATGCTGGGAACACTCGCTATTATCTAATACCCACTTGCTTTAAATTGTCACTTTTATCGGGCTTGAGAAGTTATTGCTGCATTTAATACGTTAACTAGAGGTTCATGGAAAGATGTATTGGTGTGGAATAAATTCACTCTTCAAGCTTTTCTCTGATTTATTGTCCCGATGAGCGTTAGCCTTTAAACGGTCTCATCAATATTGCTTTTCAAGGGAGGCAATTCTGTTGAGTGTGTCTACACTGGACTCTCACATGAACCGACAACAGACAAGGTATCGAGCAGACAAGGTATCGAGCAAAGCTGGTAGGCTGTTGTCATAAGGTGGTTACAACTTTAGGCGAGTGATTGATTGATTTATATATTACCTGATTGATTGACGTTACGATTATTGCCATAATACGTCTTTGCATACTTGCATGACGGGAATCAAAGTGTTAAATTATGTTAACGATTATTAAATGAAGGCCTTATATTGGAGACAAAATGAACATTAAAATGCAAACCGCTGGTAGTAACTATGAACTGTTTCTTTTGTCTTGCCATACATTTTTGTTGTAAGTTATTTGTCATTATCG
>JARDVA010000021.1:388079-404250 GCA_030265315.1 Mopalia swanii
TTGCCCCCCCCCCCCCCCAAAAAAAAAAAATGGTCTGGTCTAAGCCACCCGCTCTTTCCAGAACTACGGATGCTCGTCTACATGGTGTAAATCCGGGAGAGTCAGTAGTCCAATGCACCACCCATTGCAATAATTGTAATTTTCAGATATATAAATATACGAATAGGTCAACTCATTGAAGATCGTTTTGGACAATTGTTATAAGTGCTTCTTGAGCCGATCCTAACCAAATAGTAACAACAGTTCTAGATGTATCTCCTCGCTCGCTGGTGAATTAACACAACCACTCAAGCTGTAGAGCGCATACTTCATTTGGACAGATTTATGGTCTGACATTTGTAACACAATATTAGCTGATGTGCTTTTTCTGGCACGTTTTCGTACGTGCCGGTGTCAGTATACCGACTTTTTGTCAAGTTAGACTCGGCGTTATCCAATTCTTTGTTTGAACGCAGACAAATTTTACTCTCTGAATAATGCAAACACAAAAAGGATACTAGTCGAAACACCAAAAGATAAAGGACTTACACTCTCCTCAGCTACGGTATTTATGACCATGTCGTAAAGATAATAATATAGTAAATTCATGTTAACATAGATTGTTCTAGACATCATGAAGGTATTTATAACCCAGTGGTAACAAATTGTACAAATGATAACATAACATCATAAGAGCACAGATTTCACACCAAAGAAATCCTCTATAAACTATTAATCAGTGCACTGAATATTTACCTGCTTAACAGTATGTCCATATATATATTTCAATATTTGTGCATCATGTGACCGTATAGAGCAACTTGGAACGGCTAGGTCTGCTTATCACGAAGAACATCTAGTCAAATTGTGAAACGTGTGGAGAGATTTTGACTTCCTGATTAAATCCTTTCCCTGTTGTCGTGGGGACTGAAATGAAAACTCTCTAATTCAACATATAGACTGTAAAGTTTCTACTATGACGTGTTACTCGTCTGTATCATACGTACGCTAGATGCACACGCCCAGAACATTAGAAATGTAAGCTTTACTTTTTAACCATTTAATGATCTCGATAGACCGAGAGGAAACACTGTTGACTTAAGTTTTAACGATTTTCATAAAAGTTCTAATAGCCACACATGTTTGTAGTTGATAAACAAGTTTATGACAGTTTGCTTTCAGAGAGACTCTGGGTATCAGGAACTCTGGGTTTACAAACACAAAGCTTGTTCGGTTGAATGGTAAAGACAAAAAGTGTCTGGATGAGACTGAGGCTGATTCCTCATTTCCTGATAGAGCACCTGTGCCGGGAGACTGTCGACCTGTTTTACCGCAGCCAATGATTGATATATCTGCCATCACATGGAGCTATCAACAACTGGCCATTTACCAGCCTCCCTACACTAAGGCTATCCGGTATCCTCTGTCACAGGAGAAGGCCAATTTACAATTAGAAAAAAGGCTTGATTTACAGGAAGACAGATACCTGAAATTCGGACCACTCTTTGTTTTTGTCGTTACAAGGGCAGTTTTCTATGAGCAGGTATCCTTTGTTCTCTGTGAAGGTTGTGCTTTAACGATAATAAGAGGGTGTCCTGCCTTAGACCAGATGGTGAGAGAGACTCTTCTGGAATTACACCTCCACAAACCAGCCTTCCGCTTTCTAATTAAACATGGCCGCCATGTGTCATTTTGGGGCTTGTCTTCGTTTATCACAATGTCTAATTTAGAACAAATGAAGGAACCTACTAAAGCAATTGTATTGTCACGAACCCAATCTTCTACAAAACAGTCTGGTTCATGGAAGATGACCAAACTAATTAGGGATGGCTGTGTCCAGCGTTTTTTCCGTTAAGCATTTTGTTGTAGCAACTGTTCTCGTATTCGCTGATGATTGATGAGCTTTTATTAAATAAGACTGAATGTGTTTTAAATGTTTTATCATATACTCTGAAAAAAGTTGGTGTTGGTGGTTAATTCATCCATACAATGTGCCTTTACCTTCAAGCATCCTTTCTGCATAGACTATTGCGTTAAATAGGGTATGATTAAAGTGGGAGTTCATATTACACACTGCTCTCTGCTAGTGTTAAAACAATAACCGTCTGCTGTTTGTTAGGCTGAATGCTGACTTCCGTATGAAATTAATATTGCATGTTGTAACAGACAATAGCTGTCCAGACTGGCAAGGCATCCTATAGATCAGCCAGGCTAATACCCCCAGGGGTAACGATAGTTCGCTAAACTACGTTATCAAAACCCCAACGTGTTTTGATCAATGACGGAAAAAAGTTAAACCCACGCTAGTGCCGTTTCACGTTCAGATACATCGAAGTTTTGCAACATCAATGTAGTGCATTGGTATATTCCTTAATATGTTCTGAATTATTTTACTGTTCCCGTGTCAGTATCGTTCAGATCTATCATGCTAGAAACAGAACTGCGTAGAGAACTAATTTCGGGTAGGTTATCTTGGATGGTCGTAGGGGGATATGACACTGACTTACTGTCAGAGGTTATCCTAATGTAACCACAGCGTTTTTGGACCACGTTATGATACAGATGATCCGTTATAAGCTCGACTCGAACAACTTGCCTTGTTACTGCTTGTCCTAGATACATAACGGGTACGAGTACCACTAAGGAGGGCATAAATTGGTGGCTGTATTGTCAGTTGAGCTGATCACTGTCAGTTGTAAAGGTCTGTGGCTTCAGGAAGAGTAGGTAGCACCCCAACAACACGATAGCTCCTCTGCTTTATGGAAATCTGCCTTCAGGCAGGAATTTAGGTGACATACCCAGATACTATATGCATGCGCCACTCTAAGCAGATGTCACACGACAGGTTTGGAAATGATCGTCTGCCAGAGGTGGTCGTTAAACGGTCAAATCTCTCCATTAACATGTAGCTCCAACAAGCAAAAGAACTCAATGTCAATGAATGACCTATTAGCCTATCTGGCACTAATCAAAACAACTTATCCTTACAGACACGATCTGACCGAAGTAAATTCATTACAGAGAGCTCAAATGGTCTTAATCCCTGTTTAATATCCATCTCCAATAAACTAATGAGCAAAACCCTCTTTGCAACGGTGCTAGACTACAACATGAACGGTCTTTGGCTGCCCAGTTTGCAGGACTGTAATCATTTAAAAGTATTTTTAAGAAGAATGTTAACGCTTTCGTCGATGTACAATCACAGCCCCATAGACTTCATCCTCGATCAGATCGCAAGCAAAGGCAGACAGCTCTTCCAAGTGAAATGTATTAAAAACATTAAGGTTCACGAGAAATGTAAACTTGATAGTTTCTAATTATTAAGGCTGTATATAGGCTTATTGTAATTTGTTTTCTTTGTTACGGCTAAGGCGACGCGATACCTATATGATGTTGGCCTATTGTTAACAAGCAACTCACGAAGCTTGTCCCCGGACAATACCACTCGTATATGATACAACGATCGCAATAGACACATTAGCTGTGCAGTGGGTACGTCGTGACCAGACTACATGCCATAACTGACCAGTCGTCTCAAGGGAAAGCTTTGCTCCTATTTCTGTGTTCATAGATGAAGTACAGCATACATTGAATAAAGACCACAGTGTGTATTTCTATCAAATTACAAGAACTATGAATTGCAAGGAGTTAAAACCAATCCATAACTTGATAAAGCCAGGTAGAATCAGAAATAGGTGTATTGAAAATGTATGCTTCATTGGAAAGAGACCACCGATGACGTCACGTCCCAAATAACAAATATGGATAAAATAATTGAGTATGTTGACATTCTATATATATATATATGTTTAATAATTGAAGAGACTTCTATATATTTTAGTATATGGAAGGTTTGCTTTCATTGTTACGTTTTCAGGTCCACATTGCCTTTCGATAATCGCTATCACCAGCTACAGTATACCAGTTCGTGGCTAACATGCACAATGGTAAAAGCAATGTAACATGAATAGGGTACTGTATAGTCTGCTAGTTACCATTATATCACCAATACAGTTTCATGGCACTTATCGTTATATTATAGCATGTTTGTTTCATGGTTATAATGAAAGAAAGAAACAAAAGGTCGGTCTGCGTGTAAGGCTGGTGGGCGCCTGATCGCTAGCAGATCTATCCGGCCCATCTTCCTTGCTCAGATTTAACTTTGTGTTTTGAAGGTTGGAAGGACAACCACCTGAATGATTGATCAACTATTATACATGTTTAATGTCTGTCTCTCCCCTTGATCTTCTCTCTCTATAGGGACAATTAATAGAAGTTTAAGTCCGATCTCCCATGTGGCGTGCGGACGAGATGTAAAGACACACATTTGACAAGTGGAAATCCAAACCAAAGCAATTGTTGCTTCTTTATCACATTGTCGCTGTGTTTTCTTTGAATTTAAACTCATGACTCAGTTGACTTGTTTGTTTGCTTGATTAGACTTTAACGTCTTACGCAAGGGTATTTCACTTATATGTCGACGGATAGCCCCCATTTTCACTCTCGCCTTATTTCAATGGTGCGGAAAACCTAGAAGAAACCACGCCGATTCTCGGGACCCCATCTCGTGACTCACATATTTCTGAGGTCAACAGATGAAATCTAGTGAGCAGTACATCCAAGGGAAATCAGTAGGCCGACACGTTCACCACCGAGCCACGGTCTCGGACCAGGGATCATTTGAGAATTGTACGTTACGCTTAACTGCATAACTTGAACTAAACCCTTTAATGTCCTAGGTAGGAATTGTAAACTCTAGCCTCATTAAGGCCAATATGTTAACTATGATTTGAAACGGAAGTTATGCCAGCAGTTTTACGTACGTTATTATAATTGTAGAACTCTGCACGTTCATTAATGTCTTTAATTATGAGTAACAGATATGTTAACTGAAATGTTTCCGAACGGGATGCAAGAAATTATTAAAGCATTTGAAGCCGAAATGGTTCTCGTAAAGGAAAATTTAAAAAAAAGAAGATCTTTAGTGCTATAGCAGATGAAACAGAACTATATTATCTGATTTATAATGTACATTTACATGGTTGAAACAATCGTGAGCTGCACAGCCGTTCTGTTACAAAATTGGTAATATCCGTATCTAATGACTTAGTCTTTTTATTCTAACTATTCGGCTTTAAGCAACTATAATATTTGGACATATCTAATTCAACATGTGCGGAAGGCTATGAACAAAACAAAATGTAATTCTTCTCTGCTATTTTGCAAAACGAATACATGGATAAGAGCTCAGTAGGAATTGACCAGTGGTATTGAAAGTTTCATACCAGAAGACCACATTGATCGCTATATAATTGATGTGTTCTTTATGGCCTTTCAATCTGGTACCTTATATCATCAACACAATCGCCAAGATTACAAAGGACTAGTCGGTTGGTGGATAGCCAGGTCTTTAACTTGCCATTAAAAGCTCTGCTTTCTTATACATCATTATAAATGGTGTGTGATGAATCGGCAAGAATAAGGCTATCGGATAAGAATCAAAAAGACTACACTGTATATTCTAGAAATAAAGAGGCGATTATGGTAAGGGGGGATCAAAGGGATGCCGCCCATATCGAGGTATTGATGAATTACAGGAGCTAAATCTAACACCTTGGATCAGTTAAATAAGAGGAAATGACATTGTCGGTCAGTTCTTTCTATAATTAAACATATCAAACGATTATACCAGTGCGAAGTTTTCTCACGCTTTTTATTCTCTCTGTTGTTTATAATGCAAGTTTTATTCAAGGGTATTTTTTAAAGTTATATAAGAATATGATCTTCGTGCGGTGAAGCCATCTGTTAATACACATTTAAACTAAGATTTCTAGATCGCTATTGTTTCCAAAAAGTATTCACAAAATGAAAAAAACATGTCTCGAAGAAATTACACTGACACAGACATACATTGCCAACTATTTATATTAAGTCTAATGTAATATACTTTGATATTATTACATTCGGATTTTCGAGGGTAAACGTCATCAGTTCCTCGAGAATAGACCCGCATCAGAATAAACTATCCGGAGTTTGAACCACTTACTGCAGAACGCCCAATGTAATTAACTATAGAATTAGGCATAGCATACATGTTGTATATATTGCAAATTCATAAACACTTATTAAATGGTAAAAAAAATACTAGAAAATGCAAGCAAATTAATTGTATATTTCAAGCCAATTATGGGTGGCAAATGTACGACATATTTTTTTAATTAAATGATTGACATTAGTTTTGCTTAAATATTTCAAATGTATTGCATAGATGTATGGTATGCTATTCATACATTGGATAAACGACCCAAAGTGAGTAATATAAAATGTTCATATGTCCCTGCATTTATCACACCTGCCCATGTATTCTTCCTACACTATGGTTTTAAGGAGTTAGCATGGCTCTCCTGGCATTCCCGTCTGCAGAGTTACATCTTCTTATTTGTTAACATCTGACGCATATCTGAATGTGACATATCCAGACTGATGCTTTGAGATAAAAATGCTTAGTCGTGATTTCGTGTATTTTTAAAAATCTTTGTTTTTAACCAGGGTTCAATACCAGCTAGCTCTTTATTGACCTGGCTCATATACCAGCAACTTTTTTATTGGCCTGGGTTATATACCAGCGATCTCCCCTCTCCCTCTTATCATTTGGTCTACTTAGTTAGCATATAGTACTGGCCATAAACAAAGCAGCATTTACTATATATTGTTTTTCTTCTAATTATGTTTTTAGTACGTCGTGGAATTGCTGACGTGTCCTAGTTCAATAAATATCCACCAAAATGTGTAAGTGATGGAACGAAATATTTTCAGAGAATATTTCCCAGAAAATTTTCATGGATAAAATAAAGCCAACTTCCGCCTAAGATAATGACAATAATGTTGCGAATAGTATGTCTCATCTCCCAGCTTTTTAATTGCTAAAGAAATGTATGTAAAGAAATGTATGCAAAATCTATTACATACTTCTCTTGTTAAATGCAACCATGAACATACACAACCATTGCTCAATGGAAAGGTGTGGATACGTTGACCTAAGTGGAAAGTGTACAAATTTCAAGCTGTCTAATTTATATCAAATCTCCAAAGACCTTTTTTTAATCGGTTTCCAGCCAATAGCAAATCCATATCACCATTACCATTACATTTTCAATTAATAATAATAAAAAATCAAGACTAGAAAACAGACTCTAACAAAGCGAGACAAACAAAGTAAAATCATGTAAACAAAACATTTTATTAGTAGAAGGAAATCAAGCGTTTCCCTCGATGGATGTAAACCACAATGATGTCATGTACGCTGAGTTGAGCAAACAAATGAATGACAGGAATTTGGAGCCCTTGTTTTGGTCTCAATATAGTCAAGGAATATGAGGGTTAGACAACAGTGAAGGACAGTTTCTATCTAAACATGTAGCACATATTTTCACACGAAGAGATAGAATTTTATGTTAGCGATTGACACTACTAGTCTAAAATACTACAGGCTCTAGCATATCACTTCGTCTAATAATAAGGAGAGAAAAACGACCCTGTGTTTTGAAAAGTAAAAGTATATATATAAACTAAAGAAAAGACCTAAATCCCAAACATTTTGCAAAAAGACAAAATAGTTAAAAGTTTTGAGTTAGTTTAAAACTGGACTCATTATCAAATTTAACACAATAACGGTAACAGAAATGAACGTTGTTCAAACAATTTAAAGAGAAACCCTTTATATCCGGTATAAACATAAACCCTGCTGAGACTATGTCTAAACAAAAACCCTGTAATATATCAACAAGAAAAGAAACATATGCTCAGAACAAATTGATTTTAATAATATTTTAAAAAAAAACGTCTTTCTAAAAATTCAGGAAAAAAGTATGTGTATCGAAACTGGTTTGTTGATAGATACTTTCTATATTCAGCAATAAATATCTAAAAGGACAATTATTTTTAACCTAGCACACTGTCTCCCAAACGCATTTAGAACAGTGCTAAGGAGCTATATATATAAGAAAAGCACAGTAAGCTCTAAAATAAAGGATAGTCATGTAACAGGAAGTGAAAGGGAAAAAAGTAATTGGCGTGAAAATGATTTCGAGGAAAGTTGATCGTTATGTTATAAACAGTTTAGATAAAGAACATATATCCTGCGAATTTCGCAGCCATACGTATGATGGTATAATCCATGGTAGATACATTAAGTGTCTCAGGCGACCAACATAGCGTCACACTGTCAACTGACACACAAATGGCGACAGTTTAAATTTTAAAACCACATTCCGTGAAAGGAAAAATTGGGGAAGTTGACGGACGAGAAAATGAGAAAGCGAGTAGTGAAGGAGTTAAATGTGTTATACTGCACGTGGGTGGTATAGACATGTGTGTTCGTATATTGGTATATACTAGAGTGATAGAAATGACATCTTCAGTAAAACTCTTACAAAATTAATTTAGAAGGCGATTTGTGTTGTTCGAAAGAGGCACAATATAGTGTGCATACACATGTGGTGATAGTTTACCCCATACCGTATCATGTAAAGCTAATCCCTGGTCAGTAAGTCAGGGTGCAACTCCATATACTACATTAGGAGTCTTTAACGGAAAGTGGATATGACGAAATTGAGATCATAGAAAAAAACCTTTAAAATAATAAAGTATACACTGTCAACATTAATCAATGTAGACAATAGATCAGTGAGCGCTCACCAGCTCACAGATATGTATAGACAACCACTCGTGCCAATCACTCCCATACCTTCACGCTTCATTTATTTCATACTTTATAACGCTCGCACACGCACTTCAATATTAATATAAATATCACACGCGAGAAAACATTATCTTTGAATATGTACTTTTTAAACGTGTGGTTGTCTAACAAATTATTGCTATTGCCTTTGTATTCATTTATGGATCGTTCGAATTGACATTTCGTTCATTTCCGTGTCAGAAATTTTTTTAATTTATATATTGTAGGGTAGTCTATTTTACGCACTGGTACAAGTAAATTAAAATGCCCCTACAAAATGCAGAAAACAAACACGATGTAAATCCTGAATCAGTGTAATATATGTAATGAGATACTGGTGGGTTGTCATGATATGCTATGGAAGCTTGACAGTCAGCTTACAATTACAAATACATTTTAATCATATAATCTGTTTAAGGTATAGACCTGCTAATCCGCGAATGTTTTTATTGTGTTACACATCCATTGCGGAAAGGTGGGCGTTATAATTTGATGTTTTAATCTCTAAACTGTTCACAAAGCAGCCTTACTAACCTAGAACAAAATAAAAAAGTCAAGATAGACTATGTGTTTAAACGGCGGCCACGTGGTCGGCGATGTAACGGTGTATGTGGAAGGATACACCTGTCAGTTTGAGGATGAGGTTTTATCTGTTTAATGACAGCTTTAGATAATCACACACAATGCTCAAACATTTATTTATATTCACAAAACTTGTCACTATTGTATTTGCAAAAATTTTACTTGACTACAAAAACACACGAAGCGTGATTGCGTCAACTGATTATTTTATACATCTCCTTAGTTACTAGGGCCTATTGCCAGCGGCGTTTTTATACATTTCTATTCGACATATATATATATAAAGTAAGCCCTGTAAAACTGCTTTTCACACATACACATGTATTTTATACCCTCTGGTCAAATGTAAATGATATCTTGAAATTGGACTTGAATGCAAATTAATGTTTCTGTTATATACACATTATGGTTTCTCTGAATTGTGCGCTATGTTAAATTTCTGTTTGAATTTGAATCAGGGATAAAATATTACGATAAAACATTGGCACTTTAAGAATTTTCTACATTAAGTGACAGCAGTATGTTAATTTTTGTATAAACTTTGGTTTGAGCGAATTTTCCAGAATACAGAATGCAACGTGTTTAATATCTACATTCCTTCACCATAAAGGCTTAGAAGCTTACCTTAACTAGGAGCTTTATGTGTAGTAAAACATGTGTTTTGTGATAATAATATTTAAAAAATGTTATTTACATCATGCTGGAACCTTTCTATGCATTTTACTATAACTTTGTTTATCAATAGTGCAACTTCAATTGGAAAACTAGAGACCTTTACAATTTACTCATCAATTTCTTTATCTACAAAATAACTAGATGTTTGTAAGCAAGATTGGTCGATCAGAAGGTTTACAGATTCATCTTATGATGTAAAATATGTTTTCAAAGGGTGAGAAACAAATCTAATCTTGCATAATTTCACTCATCCACATACACAAACACAACTTTCTCTCAAACCAAACATCCAAACAATTACTCCAAATACAGTATATCCACCGTTGATAAGTCCAGATTTTGGACTTGAAAGTCATAAATACAGGTTAATTTACAAATCCACAATTGGGATGTGTACTTACATCCCTCTCCGATAAGACAGCATTTTGACAAGTTAAATACTTTAGAAACATTGCACAATTTCCGGACAATCCGAATCTTTGATTTTGATAAAGGATTGTTCAGTGGTTTCAGGAATTTTGATATGTGAAATGCCACACAGGGTTGATAATGTTTGCTGCAGGGCCCCAGGGTGTTATTTATAACTTAGTGAGTCCGACTGGTGTGCCCATCATGTCCCTGGTTATCGTTGGGCCCGGGGGAGGAGAATTACTCAGTTCATCCTCGTGAAGTCCTAAATATCCATCGGATGAGTTGTCGCTCAATCTTGTCTTTGTGTTCGGTAGTTTATGCTCCTTTTTCCATTTCATTCGCCGATTTTGAAACCAGATTTTGATTTGCCTTTCTGATAAACACAAAGAATGAGCGATTTCTATTCGTCGTTTTCTTGTTAAATATCTATTGAAATGGAACTCTTTTTCGAGTTCAAGTACTTGG
Organism: Mopalia swanii; assembly: GCA_030265315.1. Taxonomy (NCBI): domain Eukaryota; kingdom Metazoa; phylum Mollusca; class Polyplacophora; order Chitonida; family Mopaliidae; genus Mopalia; species Mopalia swanii. The sequence continues at coordinate 398,932 of JARDVA010000021.1, forward strand.
TGTCTTGTATAGGCCGTCCGAACTCTCTTCTGGTCAGACATCAGGCTGCCGCTGTTAGCTGAAAAATAAACAACAGTTGTCAATATGGCGTTAACAAGATAATTGTACATTGTTTGGTATCAATTAAAACATTTTCATAAAGGAATCAAGACGAACGCTCCTTAACTTCGGTCCATGAGTTCAAGATATGGATTAATGGAAGATGTCTAATACAACCCATATCTGAAGTGAAGCAGTCTTTATGCGGCATTCCGTGTGTATGTGGACTTGATGGTTGATGGATCCGACTATTGCATGTGTCTGTTGTAACCAGGCCAGGGGCCAATCGCCCATACTGCGCCAGCCATTCTCAACATATACCCTCGTAATTAAGCAATATTATACAAAGGAAGTAATTAGCAATACATAGAAAAAGAATCGTCATTACTGTAGCTATGAAACAAACAAATAAAAAAAGATGAAAAAGCATCGAAATATGCTTAGAAAAAAAATCTGACCGACTGGTGTGATAATTCGCACACTGTTAGGCGAAACAGTTGACATAATACATGATTTATGAGTTCTGAGTATAGAGCAGTCCCCATAGGCCCTGTGCTAGTCCCACTCCATGCAGTAGCTTTCGGCGCTGTTCTGCCATGGATACATCGAGGATGAGGGCTAAAGACTGCACACACAGTAAATTAAGCCTGTTTAGGCTCCAGTTTCTGCAGAGCTTTAACGTATCAAAGCAATCCTGGTAAAATAACTCCAAGCAATGGATGATTTCAATATTCATAATGGCGATGCACAGCAGCTTATGTCTTATATATAGTATATAATATAAGGCTACAATGAAGCCCAATTTGCGTTGTACATAATTAAGTTGAAATTGTCTATATAAAAAAAGAACACAGGATGAAATGTGTATATAATGCCAACTTGTCAAACTTGTCTGGGATGAGAAATGCATACGGTAGAAAAAGAAATAAAAAAGATTGACGTTTACAGGTTAAATGGTGTCTGACAGAGATGATTTTCAGAAAATGTCCCCGTAAACTTTAGTGTGTGCAGTGTTGACATTGATGTTAGTAGCAAGCGTCTTAACTGGTGGAAATTAATACCTAGGTAGACCATGATGAGCTGACTGTTTTACGGCGTCTCGCTGCTATGGTGTGGAAAATGTAAAGCAAGCCTCAAAAGTATCAGTTACTGTGTTATGATCCAGGACAAGCTTTGGAAATGTTTCCAATGCGGTTTTTATGAGCATTTCATAATTAGTACCATACTCTGCTCTCTCGCCCACAAGCCTAACACAGCAGAGGTTCCTCTCTGACGCGTTCACGGGCCGACAACGTCTGGCTTTTGTCTGCCAAATAGCTGCATTATTAGGGAAGCTTTTCTGCGTTTTCAAAATACAAATATATAACTTTATACAATATATATTACTTATAAATATCACCCGAATTTCCCCTGATCTAATCGACCCTGCCAAATGTAAACACTATGGCTAGTAATTCGGATAGTAGGAGATGTCTATTTGTGTTATCATATCATTCCAGGAGTTAAAAAAAAGTCACAAACTTTTAGATGTATGTTTGATTAATCCGACTCCCGTCGCTTGATAAGCACTTTAAATAATTACAGCTATTCCACAGGTATGGTAGTGAAGGATAGTCAATCAATAAATGAATATAACCCAAAGCAGTATTAGAATTACGATATGATCCGGAGAGATAAGTTGGAGTGAATGTTATTACAGAACAGGATTTGATTTGTAGAAAAAAAGCCCAAGTTGCAATAAGACAAAGAAGATGCTAGTGGTTAGAGACTCGTCTCATTATCCCTAAGACAGACAGATCTGTAAACGGCGACCTCGTTGGAACCCAAACATTTGTTCATATTTTGTTATTGAGCAAGTCGTATCGAGACAATCGGTTTTGCTACACAGAGGGCAAAGATAGCTGGGTTTCTATTAAAAAATACCATAGCACAATGGTGGCTGGATGTTATACATTATTTATTTGCTGTAAGGGCCTGTATCGTTGGGTTCATCTCTCCGCACCATGCTGTACGGATCTAACGGCAGCAGCTTTGACGTATGACTTCTACCCGATAAAATCAGGCAGCAGGCAGACTCAATATCATAATATTAATAAATGATAAAGTCAGATTGTTTTTCGGTGTTTTGCCGAGTTTCGGCACTGGTTTCATTCAATGACTCTCTGTGGTTAATCGGAAATATAGTTAGCTTGTCAATGAGAATAGAGGCATTTATACTGCTTCTGAAATCATAATATAACTTTTACGTGGAGACTTTATGTGCTCCATTAAGCGTTATGACAGATCATATAAGGACTTCACCGGCTTGTCACTGAGTCTTTTATTATCATCAATAGTTAGTCTGACTGGCTCCAAATGGGGTTCTGCAAGGGGGATTCAAAATCGTATGGTATATCTACATACTTTTTTTATGAAAAACAAAATTTGAAAATTGAAAAAAGTAATATAATGTAGGGCCTACGCTAAGGCACAACTTTATTTCAGAAACGGGCGAAATATAATATATAATAAAACTGAGTGACACTGAGTAACCCTTTACTAAGTCCGACGTAGGACAGTACACAGATAGAGAGAAGAGAGTCCCTCCACTGGACGAGGCGGGTCATGAGGATTGGCCTCACAGAAAGGTAATGTCACTGTGTGATTTATCACCGACATTGCCTGCAAATCTCATCAATGCAACACAAAAAAAAACCACACTCACACACACATCCAACTAATCGAGCAGCAAAACAAAAAATTCTGAATTCATCGTATGCAATAATGAGGGGTGTTAGACAGTATGGAATCGTCTTCTTTCACATGCTTCCCTCCCTCTGTCCCACTACAAGTGGAGCCCACACGCAAACATCTCATCATACAGCCTGCCTCATGCATGTGCTATGATATGACTTGATCTATGTACAAGTCTAACATACATAAGACTACACTAACTTAACTCTTTCAGTGAGTGTTATTCCCCCCAAGCTGTATATACATAGTATTAAGGTGCGATATTAACGATACATCCATAAACACACAAACACTATACATTACGCTCTGTCGGTTTACTCATATGTTTTACTAACTTAGAGTGTCAGTGTTAAACATCCTCCATGTACAGTTATTATTGGGATCGTTTAGCTCAGATCGATAGCATGTCTAATTTGGATATTGCCTGTAGTTTCAGTTGAGTGAACAGAGTATGTCGTCAATCTAACCACCAGTCTATAGAATGGCTGACTGCGATTTAACGTCTCTCTATTAATCGTCTCTTAAAAGAAGAGCCTTGATTTAATGAACATTCCCAAGCACATACTCCAGCGCTCAACACGCAGTCAATGGCGTGCACACTAGTCAAATTAAGAAATATAAAAAAAAGACGAGTCAGAAAAAGTAGTCCCGCAGGTATGGTTTTAATTACCCCCTCCCGAGCTGAAGGCTGTCAGTCTAACAAACACACACACACACAATGTTAAAAAATATTTCTTTCGTACACATACTACAAACTCTGACTTCAGCTCCGAGTCAACACTGACAGATCCGGTTTATGGCGTTTTGTCGCGTAACAACTGACACATTTTAAACAATAAAAAAATTAGCAAGCCAGACAACACTAGTCTGTATGAAGAAGGCAGTTAAACTTAACTGTTTAATGATGTGAAATCGTACCTGTAGTGGTGGTGTTATTTGAATGACTTTTCCTCATCCAGGGGTATATGACAGGACCTGAGGGACTGTTAGGTTGGCCACACGTTGAATGCACTGTTTGTCGAGACCTTCCTTCGACCGGCGTGGCTGGTTGCTGGTCCCGAGTCTGGGCATTTATCTGTGAATGAGGGAATCCGTTAGAGGAACCGTGGCTTCCAGGAGACAGGTTATTCTGTGAGTTTCCACCCGTGGTGTGTGTTGGAGGCGGCGGGGATGCCATGGGACTTGAACAGCCATAACTCTGAGAGCTGCTGAATTTCGTGTCTTCGTAGTCATTGGGATGCTGTGAGGGATGGTGGGGTTGATGGTGATGGTGGTGGCTGTTTGAAGTCTGAAATCCAAAAGACTGTTGTGAAGCATTTTGTCTATAAAACTCCACACGCTGTGGTTGTGGAATGTAACTATGATGAGAAAATTCATCTGCTGGAGGAAATTTAGGATCCGCGTACGGAGCGGCGTTCATCAAAAACGAGCTCATGATCATTAATTTTGAGAGTACTGTGAGTAAATAATTTCCACAGTGTAACACCACCGTCCAGCCTAACTGAAGTCCCTCCCAGTCATGAAAATCAAGTAGGCCACGTGATATACAGGAGCCAATGGGGGAATCGACGGGAGTAAGCCAGGCATGAATCATGGGAGAGAGGGTCGCTAACGCAGCCAGCCAGTTTCAGGGGAATATATGCTGGGCTGTATAAAATCCATTATATGGAGTGATTCAATCAAGACTCGGTGGAGAATTCACTACACGCTATCTTTGATTAACTGTCATATAAATGCCTCGGCGCTCATAAAACTGCATATTTACCACTGTCCTACTTATCATTCTACTTTGAGCTGGGTTTTTTTTAGAGGTAACCGTCTGTATATTACAGAAAACAAAATAAACTCGACAGAGGTATGAACGTATACATTTGTTTCTCGTGTTCGGTATTAATTGCTGTTTTTATATACAACACCACGCAATGCCTGGAGCTAAATAAACTCATCCTATGCAACACAAATCAAGGTTTTTATTGTTATATGCTAACTACAAATCAAATGTTACCACAGTTATATGGCCGATTCTTCCCGAGGACGTCCGCGTGCCTATCAAAGTCTGAACAGTGGTAACAGCCTACCAATTCAACAATAATATGTATCAATCCACCAATCAATCAATCAATCAATCGTTTATTTACCAAACAGTCATGGATCCTGTTAAACGTATTGAAATGCAGCTGAATGCCAAAGTAATTATATTAATCGTGTGTCAGAAAATTAATAAAATATGTAATTTTGTTTAATTACTTGAACTTGCTTGGTATCATTGACATATATACCTCGAGGCATATACGGCTGCATTCATATTGCTGGGGGCAAGAACGAGGATTTATTCAACATACAGAAAACAATCTGTGAAGCAAATTGTTTTAACTGTTTCATCAGAGAGGAAAATAATACAGACTGTGTCTGACATGATGTAATAAGACTTCGAGTATGCTTGATACGAAAGTTGGAATATATCTTAGATTTAAAATAATATTTAACTCTTCATCCTTTTTAACTAAAACAAAGGAACATTTTCACCGTTTTGTTTGCATTAGATTG
>JARDVA010000021.1:415702-434015 GCA_030265315.1 Mopalia swanii
CATTACATCCCCAAACGGTATTTATATGCTAACATCTTCACGTAGGTATGACACACCCTCGATTCAAATATAATATAAATCCCAATTGCAAAGACTAGTATTTGTCTCCGAATTTTATAGATAAAAATTAACAAAAAACTAATCAGAAAAAGAAGAGACATACGATATGAAAGGACGGCTACAGGACAGTATTGTTTTTTATATAACAAAGAGGATTAAATTTATTTGTTTCTTTATACTTTCATTTTCATTACAACCATAACGTTGACTGTTCTGAGTTTGAGAACAATTTACTTGTTATGGTTAATTTGTGTGTTTTTAAGAACATGAAGATTAACAGTAGTTTCGTTATTGTGGAATAACACTTTGTTAGTTTGAACAGATTCTAGTTCAGAAAGTTTTGCAGGTTGAAACCCGTCCGGGAATCAAACCCACGACCCTCAGAGTTAGGCACCGACTCGCCAAGAGCCAATGCAGCCACCCGGCCTTCTAAAAAAAAATAGAAGGTTAGTCAGCTGGAGCCTAGGTAGCGGATATTCACTACCGCTCTGGGAGAATGACATAGCTCCCAAAGCTGAAAGCAATGGTTAATTTTTGTGTCTTTTAGAAAATGAAGATTAACCGCATTTTCGTTTTTTGGGGAAAACACTTTCTTAGTTCGAACAGATTCTAGTTTAGAAAACTTTTCAGTTACCCGGACGCGTTCTAACCTGCAAATTTTTTTAAACTAAAATCTGTTCAAACTAAGAAAGTGTTATCCCAAAATAACGAAATTACTGCAAGTTGCTTGTTAGTCTTACATACCTGTAGAACCCGATTCCAAGTAACAAGAGTGACAATTATTCGTAAAGCCCAAACATACGCCGCGTATTATTTTATTTCACAAAGCTGTAAATATTACTTTATGAATGATAATTGATCATCAGTTTAATAACTCTATTCGTTTTATTCCAATTGTCTCAGTTTACATGTAATAGCTGTGACATGTGTTTGCTATTGCAGCAACGCACTTGTATCATCCGGGTTTTAAATATGTATAAACATTTATTTCTCTCATAGATTATTCTATATTAATGTCCTTATATCATTGTCTGCATGGACATCACTTAATCGATATCGTGGGGCGCACTCTACAGTAGAATTGCATGATCGGGTTATATCGCCATATCCACACATATTTTGCTCGAATCTTTAGCTAGTTTGAATATCGAAGGTTCAGAACGTCTGAGCAACTACTGGGAGACTAGGTGAAATCTGAGTGATTTGACTGGAGAATTTGTTTGTAATGTGCACAAAGTGATTTCATATATTTGTATTTACCAGTGTTTACAATATACAGTCATTGGTATTGGGGAAAAGTGAAAGAGAAAAGAGAGCGTGTAAATTTAAAACATATTAAATAAGACATGCGGGGTAACACAAGTAAGGAATTGACAATTCCAAAATGTAATAAGACAACGACAATGAAAGATAGCTTGTAACGCAAAGGTGAAACCCTCACGGGCGGGGATAAAGCCTCCTGGGGCTTATTCTATCCTTACAGAGAGAAGAGACTGTATAGTGATAACAGTTTTAATTGCAATATAGGAACGATGCTTTCATACAAGGATTTTTATATGATGAAGTCAATAAATCTCAACACTGTGACTCTTATTTAGTGTAAATAACGTTTGGAAAGATAATAACCCCATCATTGTCAATATACCAAATTTTAACCGGTTTGTACTGATTAAAATAGTATGCATATGGACAAAGAAAGCAATACAGGTGTTTCGGTGAAGCACTTACTTCGGACAGGTATCTACATATGCCAGCACTGTCATATTGTCTGCGTGATCAAATTGTGATCAACTCGTCCGGTTTCTTTGTTCTTATTTGTTCACATTATAAAGCAGATTGATATTGATTTTAGAATGGCACGAGAGATATCGTGGTCGCGTTTTTTGATGCGCTACACTGCTTCTCTCCGAACAAAGTGCAACGGCGTACCGAGAACCCACACATTTATAGATGGGACCCTTGTAAAGATTGCTTTCGCAAAAGTCTGACAAAATTAAGAACTGTGTGACAAAGGAATGTAAGGATGTTAGTTTCCAATTTAGCACTGTAGCCCTATAGTAATTCTGTAACGTGGTTCTCAAAGAACAGTGTACTGGAGTTAACAGGATTTCAACTCTTGATTAGCTTATAAACACCCACTTTTCAAGGTGAAATACTCGCTGCAGCAGGAATAACAAGCGTGTGAGCATCGAAAACAGTATTACATAAACATTAAGTGGTCGTGATAGAATCCAGAGTGGGCATATCACACCTCCGTATTTTTCTATTTGGTAAAAGTCACTCCATCCATCATCCAGCCAATGACTAACAATTTGCTCCCACGAACGACTTTCAAGTTTTACAACATTGGGATTTTTCTTGTAACTGGGTGAATAATGAGAAGTGTTCCCATCACTCAGGAGGTGCAATGTCCGACTACATGATAGCAGACAAGCAATGTAACATTATTACTAAGTCTGAGACAATCACCCGGATGACGTTTAAACACAACCATCATATTTACACTAAACTAAATAACTACATGATATTTACCAGTGTATATCAGATAGCTATAGCTTAAAAGAAATATAATAAAATTCAATATCACAAAGAGTCCGCCCCCTCCCCCCGGGATCCGGGTGTGGTGAAGCTGTGATAGAGAGACATAATCAGGTTTACTCTTAAACTGATGTTAATGGTTATATTACTAGTCAAACTAATCAGGCTTTCTAAGTACATATGTTAAAATGTTATACCTAACCACTTATGACTATCAGAACATCATATGACATTGTTTAAGATTTTGAGATTATATAGGGAGGCATCGTGGCTGGTATTGTATAAGCGGGTTGAATAACACTTTTCGGTTAAATATTGTAGTTTTTCAGAATACAATTTAATTCTTGTTTACAGATGCACTGTTTGTTAAAATATATTCATTTAAATAGCGTGAACTTATTGCCTAATATTTCCAGCACAGGTTTCTGGAACATACTCGTTGCTGAATTAACAAACTTTTACTGATACCAACTTGGGTATGACTTACAAAGTCCTTCCGAAAGTCACTTCAAGAAACTCTAAAAACAGAATCATCTTGTGTCCAATGCGCGGGTATTTTGAATGGATTTGAAATGACTGTCTTATGAATATTACGACTATAATAAATAAATCTCATGCGCGTGCAGCGGATCATTTTGACATTTCTTGCGTGTTGCTTTTATTATTCTGTGTTATTTTTAATTCGTTTAATTATAAGATGAATTGGAACAGTTATTAAAACGTATTTACTATAACAGATAAATTGAATGGCGACATTTCTGAGCAAAATGAAATCATTTCAACACTTTGATAAATCGAGCATTAAAGTCATTGAAATATATAGGCAAAAGAGCCTTATTCATATGGGCTGTGTTTAAAAACAATGTAATATCACATTATATGAATGGCAGATCTGAATTAGTATGTGTTCAATCCCCAAACTATTCGTACAATCAAAACAGCCAATAAAAGTTATTACACAACGCGTTTGTAAGTAGGTATTAGTTGAAGGAGGCTCTATAATATCGGGTGTAAAAAGTTTATCTATTCCAGATGTTTAAAAAAAAGAAAAAAGAAACAATTTAACAGAATGCTGGAGGTGAGGACATCACGCGCTCTACATTTCCATTTGTAGTTACATAATTAGGTTAGTTATTTGTGATTAAATAACCCTACCATACATCATTACATATATACGTGCCTTTACTTCTTAAAAATATATTCATTAACAGATTATGAAACCCGACTGAATTACTGATTGCTTGATATTATTAATGAGAGTTTATACCCTATAATATATGTTTAGTGTAGAGAACAAAACTGTTGCTTGCCTTCATCGAGACTCGAACTCGAGTCTGCCTAGCAGGGCCAGCGCTCTAACATATATTATATATTCTATAATATATGAGTGGTCACATCAATTCCATTTTGAAATGTTACTACATTAAAGTGGGCTTCGTTTTCGTTTTAAGTAATTAATTTATGTCCCATTTATTCATTGCCCCACCCTCTTCATTTTCCCACCTTTATTTGGGTTTCTATGTGAATATATGTTTAAAATGGCCTGGAGTCATATTGTTGGGAAAGTCTAAAAGAAGCCCAGCACGACACCCCTGCTATAACTCAGCCTTCTAATCACAGGCCAGCCAGTCACATCCACAACTAGATTTATAGCTCGGCATTGCCCAGAACAATTTGTCTCGTTTGTTTCTGTTGTGTTTTTTGTTCTTTAATATGTAAAGCAAGCATTCGGTGCTAAACCAGTAGGGACATTTCTTCTAACATAAACGCAAATACGAAAAAGGCATTTTGCAACAATTAATTTACAAATCTATACGGACAGTTGGGTTCTATATGCGTCAGTACAAACTCTGAATGTACGAATGTTGTGAAGTGTCTGAATATTTTTTAGTTGAAAATTGACTTAAATATAAACATTATTAAACTGTAAGACTTTTATTGGGCCCAATTCCTTTATGGAGGTGTGATCTTTTCAATGTTTGATATGTTCGAAGTCCTTGCTCCAGTACTCAAACAGTGCTATCAGTGTGGTTTTAAATCGGTTGCGATTATCTCTTTGTAATTGAGGTTGATGTGTTAAAATACATTACAACCCAAGTTTGAACAATAAAGAAGAAAACTTTAATCTTTACACATATTTGTAAACATCCCGGTGCTAATGTGGTTACTTTTTAGAAATACAAAATACATAATTTTCATGTTACTGAGCAGTGAGTACTTTGCGACTGACACATACGACACAATTGCACATATTTGGTTATATGTAGTGTTTCGAAAACCACTACACACTATCTCGCCGATGATAAAAGGTTAAGACATTCATTAAACATGTCTTTCATAAAACTTTATTTTCACAGGACACCATTTCTTATGTGAATGTCACATTTGATAAATTTACACGGTTACCGAACAAACTGAAAACATGGATAATGCTGTGTTTTACCGGGAAACTTCAAAAGCGAATTGAATAGCCAGAAGTATCAGTGGGCAATTACCTAAGGGATACACAGTTCCTTTGATCCCGGACTGAATTGGTTAAAATGTTGAGTATTGTTTTAAGGATACTTCGTGATGATCATTCCAGCCTTGACTGTTTATACCGTTTATTTACACAAATTCGGAATTAAGCATAAAAATAAGTTCATAAATATGAACAGTAGATTGCAAATAAAAACCAATATATTTGATGAGTATATGGCCTGTGTGTAAAATCTCGGTAGAATTTTCTGGCAAATTTCGTATTAAATGGAGGGGGGGGGGGATTTTTCTTTACTTTAATAAAGCATAAAATGAGATTAGCGAAAAGCTTAGAATTCATACGTATTTGCCCAAATATATTTAACTCGCGAGATTATTTTTGGGCGACCTGTCCCTTTACCCAACAGTCTTACTTTGCATCGATGGTAAATTTATATGAAAATTTACTGGTTGTGAGGGGTGGTGATCTGTAGTGTATCAGGTATTGAACAAGCGTAGGTAAAAACAGCAACACATTTCAGTGATACTTGAAGATATACCATCCACATTTAATAAAGTGACAGTGTTTTCGTTATCAATTTAGTCTAAAACTGCGCTCCGTGGTACATTCCCTATGTGGTGTCTAAGTATACGACTATATAATTATGTTAAGTTAAACTTTGTGGAGAGTTCACGGACAGGTAAGCGGCCCGGTAAGATACGTTTCATGATTAATTACCAACGGTGACATATCAATAGCCCGGTATAGCCTTGGCTATAATCAACGATGTTAGCTACCACAAACTCACTCTAAATCGATTAAAATAATAAAAAGGATGCGCTAGGACCATGTACTTCATAATTTTAATTTTACTAAATATATCATTGGATATAGTGATAAAACAATAAATTTGAGTTTATTCCGACTTTTGATAGGAATATAATATATTTGAATGTCTGAAATTTGATAAATTCATGTTTCAGATTTTTATTTAAAATTAATATCATGTCAATTTTATAACCTTTATCTAGGTATGAAAAGTTGTTGCTGCTAGTGCAAATATTGATGTTATAAAATTATAAAATAGGTATTGCCCTGCACAGTTAACAATTTGTTCATAGCTTAATAAGCATTAATTTAGATGTTTCCACTGCTCTTATCACAATGTTATAAAGCCTGCGGGGTGAAAGGCAAAATTTATTGCTCATGTTGCTAAATGAAAAGCAATAATATATTAAATTGTTTCTGATTAGTTTTCAATTAATCCCAGTTGCTGCTCCTTCATGATAAAGATGGTGTTACAAGTGCACATATATACACATTGAAATGTACATCTGTAGTTAATTAACATCTTATGTACTTTGCAGAAAACCTACCTTGGCCGTACTGCATCCGCTTCATCCACGGATAGATCTGAGGAGGGGAATTGTAAGATGGAGTTCCTGGGGAATGAGCCGGCGCAGGTGTCCCTACCTGGCCGGACAAGTTAGCTGGAGACGGGGTACCCGGCTCCCTGGACATTTGACCGTTGGGGTAAAACGGACTAGTCTCTGCCCTTGGCGAGGTACAGTTGGAATTGCTGCTGCTGTTGTTATTATTATTTATACATGCCCTCTCCGTGGACTGTGGGGGCAAAGGTCCTGGGCTAGCCCCGTGGGCTGGATGTGGGTTAATCGGGGGAGAACATTGTCCACCCGTTCCGTGGTTGGAGGGCAGATGTGTCAGACGGGACGTACCATAATAGTCGCCATTTTGTTCGGCTTGTCTCTCCCGTGATGGTGCACTATGAGTGTAGGAAGGGTATCGGGCGCCGGGGTATGCCGGGTGATAGACTGGACGTGATTGTGAAGTATAATTCGGGTGGCCATCCAAACTTTCTCCACTACTACAATTGTCAAGTGTTCCCTGGCCGTAGCACGTGGAGAGAGAGTTGACAAAATAGGAGCTCATCAGGACTGGCTGATGTCCCCGCTCGTAAAGCTGTCTTTTCACGTCAGGCTCTGGCGGGCACACGATGAATTATGTTGATGTTGATGAGTGGAGTAATTTGGACGACGTGTACCGACTTCTGGTCTCCACAGAAAACCTGAAAATGGAGGCAATAGCTTTAGTCATGTGATAGAAATGGCCAATCGTAAATCAGAAATCTCACCAAACGGGTCAGAAGTCGGCCATTAAAAACAGCTCAAATCTCAGAGTTCGTGTATATCAGTTAACAGTAGTATTTTATCTTCTACTTCCGCCACACTTTCCTCCATTGTCCATGGTTGTGATTCTCAGTTAGTTCTTAATCTATCCTTGTTTTTTTATGATCCCATGGGCTGTTAACTTAACTTAAATACGGAGAGATTAAACACCTCAGTTGGCTCGTAAAATATCTCAGTTTACCATTGACTATTGAAGGTTGGCAGCGAGGATAATGGTGAGAGCAGTAAAATTGTCATAACCCCTCTTAAATTCACATTCAATTCACTCTCTAGACAGCAATATACTACCACTGTTACAGAGCTCTGGTTTATGCCATGTATTTGCAAGTGAGCACAGGGGAGTTACGCTAAAACACAACAGACATGGGTCCGTCACAGAGTCAAGCTATAGTAAGTGGTGGAATTGCACTTATCTCCAGAATACCATCGATCCTGCTCAGAATATGTGAATACAGGGAAATAAACCCGCCTACAATGGATAGCCAACCACTCATAAGCCACGGTGCCGTCTTTTTTAATCTTACTTCTATAGAAATGTCACAGGCATTCAAAATAAATGAAGATATATTTCACAGGTGGTCAGTTATAAAATAAGAACACTAATATATGCAGAGAAGCAAATATTTCATTTTAAATCAAGTATTAAATATTTCCGCAAGACCCAGGTACACTTGAACAATGTGACAAGTAATCAAATTATACTTTTAAATGAAATGATTTTTCAACAGAAGAAAAATGCTTTTGCAGTTGTAAGATTATTCTATTTTACTTGGAAGTGCATGTACCAAAATATATAAATAGTAATATTTCAAATATTAATCATAAAAGCAAAATTTAAAATTAATTCCTTTTGTCCTTTACAATAATTATTTTGGGGATTTGATATTTTCTGCGTAAGATTCCTCACTGGGGTTTAATGTCCAAACTTTATCTGTGGAGAACGTTCTTAATCGCTAAAATGTTTTCAGTAATTAAGCGGTTGATTATTATTCTTTCTACTTATACTTTTTTGTGTTCGATCATTCTGCTTTTGTTTTGTAAAAACTGCAGTGGTAGAAATTACTATTGCATTACATTACTAGTTAATCAATTACAAACTGTCATACCGAATCGTCCACAACTCAATTTCAGTCTTAATATGAAGAAGTGTGCATTAGTATAGAGCGCAAGAACAGACAAAATTGCAGTCGCGAAAGTGTCGCCGGTGGTTTGTTTATAATATGCTCGAGACTGGGCCAGGCTAAGTCATGCAAGAAAATATGTCGTGGCAAACCATGCTGTGGGCGTGGTTGTTTGCGTAGGTCGTTTTCAACGCCCATATATGGTAGCGGGGCGGGTCATTAATGCAGATACCCAGAGGTATTGTAAAGATCGCGTTTCAGAGGGCAATAAGCAAAACTGCGACAAAAAGCCATCCAATAAAGATAATCAGAACATCACCATTAAGTCAATCTAAAACACATCGGGTCACCTTACGCGTCGTCGAACGTTGGCGACATTTTGTTGTCAATAAATAATGTAAGATAAAAACCTGATTGGTATTGTTGCCGTTGATAACATCACACACATAACGTATCAACGCAAATTACTGATACTATTATTGTACATTAAAATTTTCATACAAATACACCCCCCGCCACCGCCACCCTCACCCCAAAACAAGAGTTTGGCCGGAAACAGAAACGAAATTAATACTTAGAATTGAAATTTGTGCATAAAACTAACAATTTTAATTTATCAAGATAGACAATAATATGCACATGAAAGACAATTGTAGAGGAGAAAGACAACAGCTGTTAACAAGTCTTATGGGACAGAGCCCCCTTTAAATAGTGGATCTGTCAAGATAGACTGTATACACATTGAACATATCATGTCCTACTTATTTCTAGCATTACAGTATAATCGATGTTGACACGTCTGGGATATGAGAATGTGCACGTAGCAAGTCAAACTGAATATTTAGGATCTTTGCTTCAAACGAATCAGCTTAAACTAATAACATATTGCGCAAGTTGTTTTTAAATAAATGGACAGAAAGACGAACGTACGAACGAAAAAGTAAATAAATAATTAAATAAATACATAGCAATTTAACCTATACATTTCATTAAATAGGCAAACAAAGTATACAAAAATGAGCAGATGAATAAATATATATATATATATGTGCGTTCCCAGGTTCGAATTCCGGTGAAGGCAAGCCAATTTTTCTCTCTTCATTTAGTCAAAACACATTTGTATATAAATAAATAAAGAAGGAACAAACAAATAGATAGATAAATAGGTTTGCATTTGACAAATACAAATTTATAACTATATAAATTTTTAAAACTATTGTTTTCAATTGTCGGTGATAATTACGTATTTGAGAGTAAATGTTATTTGTTTCAAAACACGGCTTTAAATAAAGTATATCTTATCTTATAACAGGCACACAAAATTATATGTATCAGGAAAATGATCAGTTAGTTAAAAATATTGGGTTAAAGTTAAAAATCCATAAAATTATTTGTTTCAATTTTAAATATATGATATAAGCTTATGCTATAAATTAATTACAAGAAATAAGTAGAAAAGGCCAAACGAACAACATTTGAACTATGAACTCCATAACTAAAGTCATTAATCAGGTAAGCCACCATGAGATTCGCGTGGCTCAGAGAGAACGGGTTTGGAACGGAAAACATTGACGTATAAAAGACAGTAATGTTTCATATTAGACAGTTTAATTTGTGCATTAGAAAACTCGCTGCCAGGTTGATCTGAATACAATAGTACATTGGCAAAACCAGGAACACATTGATTCCGTCAAACGTCTTACATCTATACGATCTGTGTGACTTTATGTGTTTGCAATGTTATATTAGTTAGACATCTAGAGATTATATCATTTTATGATTAATAAATGTCTTAAGCTTTAAGATTGTTTAGTAAATATCACGTCGCTACTTGCTCTCAGCAGTGCATACGATAAAGTTCGGGCAAAACATTGCTCACCATGAAATTTCATGTCAGCGGTATTTTTTCCAAATAAGTTAAAAAAAACAAACTGCTATAAATTGTTCACGTATATAAAACTACAAATCCATTTAATTATTTTTAACTGACCAGTTGCCTAAGTAATAATCTTTACTGATTCGTTTTCATTTGCTTAACAAACTCGTTAAAGCAAACAGATTGAACTAGCACGTTTGTAGATTTCTGATGAATTTCTGACCATTATTTTATTGGATTCTTATACATACAAAATGTCTTCTAACCTATGTATTTCTCCTTTGCTGAATGAATAGAGGAAAAGATAGGTTGTCGGTATAAAGCTTATTAAAGAGTAGCAAGAGAAATGGTATGTGGTCAGATGTCGGTCAACTGTCCACGCCCAAATCACGCATCTCTTATTTCGCCTAACTGTGGTCCTTAGGTAGATTGACCAGTTATTTGACCCATGCGAGGACCCAGGGCGGTCAACAGTTCGGAAGTCCGCGCGTTTAATCACGTTAACATTGTCGGTTTGGCGTTACGAACCATATTTATCAAACACCAGAGAACTATAAAACTCAATTCGACTCGCTCTGGCGGAGGCAAAAATAAAGATTATTTACTCCTTAATATATTTAGCTAATATCCAATCTCGCCCGTTCTCATTTCTTGCTCGGTAACTTCCCTCGCGCAATTTATTTAGAATACACGCTGTTCGAGTAACGACATTTCACAATTATCCTCAAAGACGAAACATACGTAAGAAAACGCAACATCTGTAAGCAGCATTCTAAGAAACTTTACTGGAAGAAAACGTTTTGGAGAAAACTTGATTGCAACATAATTAAAGCATAAACCAGAAAATAACCATGGCCAAATTGATGTGTTCCGCAATTAAACTTTAAATACAGACTTTGACAAAACTAACATATATATGCATTGTTACTCCGCAGCTATTTAATAACCGTTGTTTTCAATTGACACGAACTCTGTAGTATGTGGATATGTTACAGTGAACGGTTGCACGGAAAAAATTGTGTTTTATTTTAGTACAATATATTCTCCCTCCATTTTTAGAATACACAGAATCAAGTAGCTTTCTTATTTCCCGTAAGTTTTTATTAATGTTTTTTTACGCAAACAAACGTACTTGGTTTTATATAATAATTGTCTTTAGACGAGCATCTTATAGTTTGGTCTGGACCTAGAAACGATATATTGTCTATATATTTTAGAATAAGCAGCCTATAACATTATTTATCAATAAATATGTCCATTAAAACATGTTGTGCCTATTAATATTAATTGTCTCGATGTTCTTTTGTAAATAGCAAAATTTGAATTTGGCAAAGAACATGTGTTACAAAATAGCAGGAAATAATACTATTTTGATGGTTAACTTTTATTAATATATTTTATCAACCAACGGTAGTTGTCTATATATATATTTTAGTTGTTAGGAAGAATTAGGTAAGCGTTAAACTGTACGCATGATTTTCTCGGTCCAAATTAACATGATATTCAATTTAAGTTACTCATTAATGTATGGATCTAAGTCATACAATGTATGGAGTCACCACACAGAATTATGTTTATAAGATATCTGAAAAGTAATTATATACACTTTAAAGAGAAAACTTACTGTGCTCAATTACCATTGTTACACCTTTGCAGAAGCTTTGACTGTTTTTAAATTAAATAGAAATTATTTTTCACATATGCCCGCCCGATTATCAACGTGTCGTATCGTCAAAATAGCTTGTGTTCCTGGTAGTTACAGTTTTCAAATTTCTCATGTAAAAGTTTATTTCAAAATACTTTGAACTTTCCCGGAGACCAAGCGAACCACATTGCCTACTGTATTGTGAGGATGGTCCGTATTTCCGGTGGTGAAAATTGCTTTAAGTATAAGATTCAGTGTTGAGAGATAATGGAATATCTGCTGAAGTATTTAATGGTTGTCAGGCCGTAGATTATCTCGACCTACAGCAAATATCGTGAACACTAGTTCGGCAAAAACTATAAACAGCTTCTCTGTTCTTTATCCACTTTTTTAATTATCAAAAACAGTGATTTATATCAGCCTATGTATGAGAGCATATCATCGACATGGTGAACTGTACACATATTAAAGATAAAGACAAAAAAGAACGTTAAGACTGCTTAAAGCAGTTATTGATACTAAGTTCTTATTGAAAAACAACTGAATTTTTACTTTCTGTCAAGTTATATATTAAGCTGCCTTTTTTATTAATTATAAGCTCTTTCGTAAAGTACCAAAAACTGTATTTTAAGCATAAAGCAAAGTTTGAGAACTGCATTATTTCACAAAGGCCTCAAACAATATATCAATTTGAGCATCTTTGCATCAAATTGAAGTAGACAGTGTTTTCTATTATTTTCTAAGGAGCAAAACTATTATAAATTTATCTTCTATGACAAGTGATAATATGTATGCATATTTTTGTTTGCTGAAACAGATTTAGTTTGACCTTTTGATGAAAAAAAGCTTATAAGAAACCGATCAGAACTTTTATTATTCCAAAACCCTGCCGGTAACCACAATTGCTGATTTTGTTTGTTTTTTAAACAAACCTCCAGTTAAACGCAAATATTTAAGTGGGACTCTCCACTTAAATTGCATTGAACCTTGTTCAATGCAATGTAAACTGAACAATTTAAAAATAGATGTCATACTTATATTTTTTATAAATTAATAGAAAGCAGTACATTTTATATAAAGGTTTTACGCTAACCCATGCTTTATAAATTACATAAATATTTGGAGAGATTCGGTAAATGATCAAAGTTCAACGTCTATTTGTCTCACGAGCGTTGTCAAAATTATTGAACAAAACTATGAATTTATATAAACTTTTAGAAGCTACATTTTTTTCATTTTAAAATTCGCAACTTTATTCGGATTATGTTAAATAGTGTATGTGTGATATCTTTAAAATAACTTGTATCATTGACTTCAAATCTATACCTTGATAAACTAGCATTCGAATCCGTAATTCGAATATTTGGAAATACAAAAGTACCGTAGAAGTTTTTTTAAGAAAAGTCTTCGTAGTTTCAAACAGCTAAATGGAATAATTATTTATGCATAAAATATTTTTTTCCGAAGCACCACACCTAAGCGCTATAAAAGCTATGTGATAAGGAAAATTCTTGAAATTGTGTTTAATTTAAACTAGCACCGAGCAGATATTTTGGTTTAATCCATGTCAGTATAAACAACTTGCATTAAATTATAATCAAAATTATATACGAACATTTTTCCGTTCCCATAAATAGCTGACGACTCTACTATATGGTGTTTTTCGCTGATGTATCGCCACCAGTTTACAATAATATAGATTTAATAAATTAAAACAACAAAAGAAAAAATGTGCCCATAACTTAATTATCTACTTATAGCCGTACATTTTAGTAACTTAAGAATCAAATTTTCTTACTTATGCTACTTTTAAAAATCTTATTTGTTTTAATTGAGGTTACACACGCCTGTTGTGAATGAATTTAATAGCTCTATTGACAGGTAATAAATTTCTACGGGTCTTTTTGTAGGAGTTACATGTGTTTACAGATACTCTGTATACCAAATGTAGAGAAGTAATGCTATATATATATAACATTCCTTTAGAGAACAAAAACACGGGTAAAATTGAAGTCAGAGAGATGCGTGCTGCCATTAAATCACTAGTGTGTGTTGAGCTGTCAGTGAAGTCATAAAACTCCTCGTCAAGTCCATACTACAGGGCAATAAAAGAAGCTCATCTCTCGCTTAAGTAAGTTATAACAGTCAGAATGGGTGATTTAATTAAGAAGATCCTCATGACATAATAAACTTGGCTTCAGACCTCTCTCTAAATCAGACCTGTTTAAGTCTATAAAGAGCAGTAAAACCTACCGTTTTATGAGCGTGTCCTAATACGCCAGGAGGTATTGGGCAGGCCGTAAAGTATGTCCGATCCACTGACACAGTGAAGTGCTTGTGAGAATGAGGCGCCCTAGCGACAAACAGTAATCAAATGTTGATTAGCTCTGTTGGGGATGATTCTCCCTTCGTCTGGCTTCACAAACTCAGCTGATCTGAGACGAATTCCACCGACTTGTTGAGATGGCGGCCAAAGCCTCTTAGAGATGATTAACCTTGTTCTCTTACGGTTTTCAGGGATTTATCTTCTCTGAGTAGTGTATGTTAGAGCGCCTTGTTTTCTGGGCTAGGCGAGAAATGTTAAGCCCAACTTGGCTCTGTAGGCGGTTGTCCAGTAGAGAGAGCGGCTGTCATTTAGATCCGCCCTCCAACCTTTTCCCGATCACTCAGTTACCTTGGGTCGGATTACTGCTTCTTACCAGCCCCGATTCAGTTTGAAAAGCGCGCCTGAAGACTACTGTACTTATTGTAGATACTTACAAATGAGAAGAGGCAAGATCAGTATATAATCAGCTAGAGAGCCTTCGTCGAAGTTACAAGAAAGTCAGGATACATATGTGTGCACTTTCGGAAAACTCTCTCTCGAAATCTCTCTTCCGTATATATGTGTCTCAAAACCCTTTTAAAATGGAGCCAATCGGAGCGATTTTCAAGTAAAATGCAGCATCGAGGAGACCCGTCAAAACCAACTATTTCCATCAGTGGAATGAATAGCTTTTTCTGAAAAAAGCCATTTAAAATCCGCAAACGTTTTATCAATCGCAACACTTGGTCGTAATAAAAGTAATTAAATGCGTTTTGTTTGGAGTAGATTTGTAGCTGTTGTGAAATAACTCGCTTCCGTCTGCCAGAAAGATGAATAGTTTGATCACTTTAAGGGAGATTCGGTTCGGACTAAAACATTTTACAGTGATCAGTCCTCTTTAAATAATTACTCAGTTTTCCGAGAGTATCGAGTCTTAGAGGCTGTACAGGGGAGAAGTTTAACGTGCATTCCTTTTAAGTATATTGCTCGCAGTGTGTCTTTCGATTCTCGAATCCAATAAAGGGTTAAACGATATGAGCAATGTGAACGAGATGAGTTTTTGATCCGTTTGTGGCACCCCCTGAGGTATATACATATTAGACAGACATTAATGCACTGAGAAGAGTGTGTCATATACAGGGCCATCGTGAGACTAACTGATTCCCTATATCATAATATGAAGACAGCACGCTCGGGGTTCAAGATGCCAACACCGACCCCAACCTCCACGTCTAATAGACTATCTCTAGTCCGTGTTTTTAATGACATTGCTGATAAATAAATGGTGTTTTGGCGACATGACACCCTTCCTTGTGTCACTTAACATCTTTATGCCTTTTAAAACGACAGGAGCGGGAAATGGCGCTAAAGTGCGAAAAACCACGCGCTATTATACAACCTAATCTGTTATTAATAGTCGGCTATGTATTAGACTATGGGCCCAAAAGGGAACGTTAAAGGAAAATGACAAGCACATATCTCTATTAATGGCAGTTTCGGAAGAAAACAAAAAACGAGGTCATTTGTCAGCTCGACTGATATTGATGTCGTCAATCACTTTATAAATAGGAAGCGTATGAACGGTGTTTCACCACGTATACATCAAGACAACTCCGTGTTTTACATGATTGCACGGAGTCTATTTCACAATCAGAGGCAGACATCTATATCTAAATAAGAACATGTGTGCAACATTTAAATCAACTGTCAATATAGATACATCTATACAAGCATAACATTTACAATATATGAATAGTTTGTCAACTATTCTCTTAAATGTGTTAAATAAGTTGAGGTATATCATCTACCAGCATGGTCAAAGACAAAAAAGCAAAACAAACACAAAACAAAGTAATATCATGAGCTTAGTTTTGATATAATTTCAGATAATATTTACAACAAGAATTTCAAACCAAAACGCTTTACAGACACATGATTTCATATCAGAAACACAGCCTCTGCTAGGTGCAAATTGCAACTGGTGTTTTTGAATAAATATTGTGCCGTTAAACTTTTATTTTATGTATATGAATAAAAAGTTCAGCATACAGTGCCTTTGTCATTTAGATGGAAACATTGATTTCACTGTTTATCATGTTATCAAAATGTCGAACACACTAAATTTCGAGTCCTGCCTCGATTACCGCTGTATATATTTTGAATAAGTAAATGTCTCCACCGATATTCGATCCCGGGGTATTTGGGTTGCAGGCCCAACACATTCTATATGTTATCTTTGAAGTAAGACCTTAATTGTGGGCAGCCAGTTCCCATAACTTATCAAATCAGCCATCTTTGTTTTCAAAAAGGTTGTGATCAAATAGCAGTTTCTCGGACCATCGGAAAACTATGTACTTGTTATCAATTTCCGATCCTCCAATACGAACACACTACCTTAGTACGTAAACTCACCCGAAATGGCCACCATTGTGAACATATCATTGCCGACGCGTCACGTGACCTTCTATTTATTTGACCTTCTTTGCCACCTTTCAAGTGTTACAAGTGTTAAAGTTTCACTTTACAAATTACTCTGTGACATATTTAAAGCATGGATATGGTTATACAACCTCACTTTTTACACAAAGAAAATGTGTATGACTATTGCATTGATTAACACAATAGAAAAATTCCTGTCATTAAAATTAAACCTAATCAGTTTTGAACAAGTTTATTAAAATCAACTGCTAAGGGGAAATTCGTCATTAAAATAAAATAATGAAACTTGTTGTGGAATGTTGTTTTAACATAGGGTTGATATATTGTAGGTGCTGCACAACATATCAGTACCTTGTCAATACCAACCGTTTTTCGGCATCCCATCTGCAAAGTTCTTATGACAAAACTGATGACATAATGTAGGGGCTTAAATATTATCGGGGAAATGTTTTGATTACGCGATATTTTCGGCATGCGATTACACAGGTCCGCGTTTCGTTTTGATTGGCCTGATCGCTCGTATCATGGAACGAGATGATATTCATTTAAAACTTTATGCGAAATTATTTATAAGAATGCATGTATCGCATATGCTATCCGGGGTAAATTTTAAGTACGGAAAATTGAAACGGCGTGACATCATTGACATTGCCGCTGTTGTTGTGTTTTTAAAGTGTCTCCATTGAAAGCAAAATGTTAGTCCGAATTGAAACTTTCTTGGCTTGTTCTGAATGGTAAAACTTTGACCGAACAATTCACATTAACAATGGTGGCTAGATAGCCAAACAGCTTTTATTAATTTTACATATTTGCGTGCACGGGGAGGCTGTGTATTACCCATAGCTACATACCGACGCCCCCGTCCCCCGCGCCCTCACTACTCCAACCCCTATAGTCAACCATGTCAGGTTATACGAAAAGTTCAACAAGTTATCCATTTTGTCAGATTTACAGCTATACATACTTTTTTTTGTACCAACTACGTCAGATTAAAATAAAAGTTTGCTTTATCGAACTGAAACTTTTGAGAGAAAAAGAAGATATCTACAAATGTTTCCACTTCCTCGATGCCGATAAACGGCTATTTAAATTTTTGTTATCTCTCCCATGACTCAATTCACTGTTATTAGTCAATGGAGGTGTGGCTTTTGAAGTAGAAGTGGATGCGCCTTCATGTGGAATGTTTTGAGATGTGATGGAAATATAATTGTTCTCTTTTGCAGGATAGAAATCCCACTTAACTTAGGGGATATACCATCTAAATTGCTATGTGAATCTGGTCACATACTGAAGCAGGTTTGGTCATTGTCGTTGTCGTTAAAATGTTTTCCACAGAATTGTAACGTTAATATCACCAATCCGTTTACAATCAAACAGAAGAGAAAACCTGGAATAATAATATAATCAATCCTTGAGGTACTACTGGCAGATGAACAACAAACAACACTGCATATTTCCCTACCCTATATAACACAGTGAATTCATACTATTCTCTGTGTTGGTGGCTTGGCCATGACGCCAGCTTGATAACTATTAGTAAGATACATAACGAGTCTCGGTGTGACTGTGACTGATGATACACATGACTCTCAGTGTCATGATGAGACAAGGGAGACAGAACTGTGACTGGTGACACAAATGACCCTCAGTCTCATGATAAGAAA
>JARDVA010000021.1:435819-448867 GCA_030265315.1 Mopalia swanii
GTAAGAATTCCATATGGCTAACAAATTCATGGTTTATTGATCACAACGTTTCAATCTCATTGCAGCAAAATTAAAAACGATCTGTGGAATGAGATTGGCATTCTCACTTGCTTTACCTCTCAGCAGAAGCCCCCAAAACACACGGCGTGGAGTCTAGACTGCTATCAGAACTTCAATACTCTCTAACACCTTGTCAGTGCTATTAATATCACTGCAAGATTTAACTATTTGTCATTAGTGTAAAATGAATTAACATACTAAATTTAATATGTACAACCCACTTCGAGAAGCATATGATGCTGAAGTGAAAACCAAATTGAACTTGTTATTAAACATTCGAATTAATTTGTTCACTACCATATGTACGTTTGCCTTTAAATTAAAGGGATACATTTTTCTCCATTTGTAACCAATTTGCTCGACCAAGAACTGAACATGAAACACATAATACCTTTGAGATTAATAAGAATTAACTAATTTCAGTATTTATTTTTTTATCAACAAAACCTGTTCCTAGTGTTAGTACTATATATATAGCTTGTGCCTTTTTATTTAAACGGTCTCTTTCGTGCATTCTACTTAGCACTGTACCATGTGAAACTCCGATAGTTGCCATGTTCTATTTAACCTGAGATATAGTATACTATATCCCAGATTTAACCGTCTATTTTTTCCTCAGGCTTTGTGAACTCTGTTCAAGATTTCGTCGACTTTATGTACGCAATTAACACACTCCCTTGCTTTTATTTAGTGTACAACCTAGCCTCAGAAGACGACGTTAATACCCCTCGCTGGGGTCTCAGAAATGAAATTGAACATGGAATTGTCACGCAATCTATGATATTTTCTAACTGCTATAACACTGTAATTTGTGTATCACACCTATGCAATGGTGTAATTCTAAATATCAGTGAGTTTAAGAAGAACAGCATTTGATTTGGATCGAAACAAATCATATCTTTTTTGGTCGAACTCTCAGGGAAATAGTCGTCGGTCAACTATGTGACGAATATCACAGTTTACATTATGACCATTTACTATACTAAACCTTAATATCACACAATAACTCACACTATAAAACCAGTCGTTTAAATCAACACAGGCGTTCTTCGTGGAATAAGGTAGGCTGCACTGTTTCCAAAAAATGCTCAATTTAAAAACAAAAACGCTAGGCGAAACTTACATTAGCATATTTAATGTGTCAAATATGACAGACTTTCGAAACAAACTACAAGCAGTATGTTTTTGTTTTAATAGCTTGCATTCGTTGCTGTGCTTGTAATTTACTAGAATTAATTGATAGCTATTTTTTCGGTTCACTTACACTTAATGTGTGTCGTAAAGTTCTCATTTTGATATATAACGGTCTTAATTGGCCCCTTTATCTTATAGATTAAAAGTCGCATATAAGATATGTGTTTGAGAAAAAAAAGAATTATGAACGTTTGACTAAAACTAGTTAAAATTGAGAGCAGCAGGTTTATATGGCTTATAATAACACAAAATATACATCGTATAAAGCAATTGATTAATGACTGCAGCAATACATGGCTCAATCGATTTGATCCAAATCTCCAAACGGCGTTTTATGCGACATAGCTAAACTGTCTGAGATCTAGGTTATCACACTAAGCCAAGATGTGACTCAGTGCTTAATTCTGATCGTCACGAGTTCAATTCCCTACATGGTCTTAACATGACGAGTTTCCTTAACTAGGATCTGCTCTAAGAGGTTGTTTTTCTCACATTAAGGAAAATAAAGTTAAACCCTTTCTAAAACCATCTAAAATTGTTCAGCTGCATTAAACGCATTGAGGATAGCCTTATCATATCGACCGAATGACAGAGATATGTCCATAAGGTAGGCTAGAGAGATTTGAGCAATATAAGTATTTAATGAATCAACGACGTAACAGATATCGGGATATATAGTAAGCTGAGACAAGAAAATAATTTAGTCTTGTCTTTGAAAAGAAAGTATCATCCGAAAACTAGAGCAGAAGCTTATTGAAAAGTCTCGAATTACAACATTACGAGTTTGCCATAGGTTTGGTTATGCTTCTGGCGTATTCCAAGACCTGTGCTCGCTCATGCTTCTTGGCGACATTCCACGCTGACAAAGAAGCCATCCATGTGTATAGATGCTGGCAGATGAATGAGGATTACACACGACATCTTCCTCATCATCTTAAGGTCCTACCTTCTTCGTTGTTTGTATCTTATCAATAACACAGCAGTTCCATTAAAACTGCCGGGTTTCAATTTACCAAAATCCAAGGTAAAAATAATTTCAGCAATCAGAGTTATAACTTTCAATATATCTTGTATTTTTTAACTTTTAAACAATGACTTGTATAGCGCCACACAACCCATTGATAAAGTAACCCCAATCAACTGATGGGGAATACAAAGCTCTTAACTAAATTGTAATACGATTTTAATGCATGGTAACATAACTTAACTTTCCGAAAACTCGTTTTTGATACACAAACCAATTCACAGTTTTCAATTAATTTAAAAGTCCTGGAATACGTCAATGCATTTTTTTGTCTCTTGGTGAAAACCAAAAGACGCCAATCTAATGAACACAGGTCTAGGTTACATGTTTGAATGCAGCCAGCCGATATGTGTTAAGCACTTAACGGGCCACATAGTGGACAGTTACGGTCTATCAATCCCTACTTTGAATACAAAAACTTAAGACAAAAGAAGATTGTGGGTTTTTTTTTTTGCTGAGCTTACAAATAATGACCAGCTAAATAATTTTAATTTGCTCTCATCTATATACTTACACAATATAACTTTTTTCCTCAGACACAATTGTAGCCAATTGAAATATCAGTCATCAGCCATCTTCAAACAGCTATTTCACAAACAATAATCTATGTTTCATTGACTTGTCCAATGAATCAAATGATTTTCTAGTTGCAAGTCAGATACAAAAGTGTCTAAAATCACCATTGGACTGTTAACTATTATAGCCTTCCATAACCATAAAGAAAAGGATGGAAATTATCCATTATTGAACATCTAAATTATCCCATCCAGTATGAAAGCAGTTCAAGTAGAAGACAATTTGGTGCGAGTTGAAGTTTATATCAACTAGCAAACGTAAATTACATCGGACGTCTTTATTTAGGAGACCCTTCCTTATAACTATTTTATTAAGTTTGGTCAAACACGGTGCAATAAAATGGCGCTATATTACTTTTTTATGTGAGGGGACCAGGGAGCTACATATTCGTCATGCAAGTAGTTCATTGGGCATATGATGTGTTCGATAATCCAGAGAGACGGTCCTCATTCAGTAGTGCTTGTCGTTTTCTCCAGACCTTCGGTCATGGCCTTAAAACTCGTTAAGATCGATTAAAATGAAACTTTGGTCACCAATGCGTAACTTTTATGAACGCTTGCATGATACAATTGATTCTTGAATCGTTATTGCCCCTCGTGTGGTTAATGCTATGGTTCTAGTGTAACAGAGCGGCCGTTAAAGCATGTCACAGGTGCACGTTAAAACTATTCCAATTCTTACTACTGTCTAATATAGCTAAGCTGAGTTAGTCAACATTGTGAAGCGTCCAGGTGAGGCTATTTGGATAGTTATCTACCTACATTTAATGTGATCGTCTCTAACACTAATGCCGCGCCGGAGTCAGTGTTTCATCAATGAGGGGTAGCGTTCATGTAGGTCATAAAAACCTGCCCAAATATCCTCTGGACGGCTGGCCAACGACAATTCTATTATCTGCATCGCAAATGGCCGTTAGTGACCACTGGTCAGCCCGTCTAACATCTTTATTACCCTCAGTCCAAACACGTTTATTACCTTTATCGTATTGACGATAGAGTTACCGGCTTGTTAGGCACAAGTGCGGAAGACCTCAAAGAGAAAGGTGTGCTTTCTATACAGTCGATATAACTGTACCGTGACTATATGGAATGCTAGGGGGTATAGAAGCATATGTTACAAACACGTCGTGCTTTATCAACAAACAACGCGAATCATAATATGAGGGCCATATTATGGGATACTACGTTTCCTAATAAATCGCAAATCTATATTTGATTTATTAGCAATCAATGGATTTCAAACGTTTTTGTGTCTTTTAGAAAGTTAATTTTACCGTGTTTTTATTTTTGGGGGGATTACTCTTTCTAAGTTTTAACAGATTGTAAATTTTGCAGGTTGAAACATTTAAAGGTATAGAACCCACGACCGTCACACCCTTTGCCATTTAATTGGCATTTACTGCAGGCTATTCAATGCCTAACTCTGATAGTCGTGGGTTCGATTCTTGAATGGGTTTCAACCTGCAAAATTTTCTAAACGATAGACTGTTCAAACTAAGAAATTATTATTCCAAAAGAACAAAAACAATCCATGTATTTGTCTTAATTGTACAAATTAGTCAGTGCAATGTTGAAATGCATGGCGTTTAATGTGACAAACAAGGGCTTAAATTCTGTGATAGATTCGTTTGGGATATTTTTCTCCAGTCTGCATTTTTAACCATTTTCCCCACAGCAACAATGGGCCATGCAATGTTTGCTTTTCTAACCACTGTAAATATATGAGCAGCTAACTAACAAACTTAAATTGACACCAACACGTCAGGAGACCAACTGATCAGGATATAATGCGTATGACATCTCGTTCCATCCTTAATTCTGTATTTTATTTTCTTACTATTATTTAGGGGGAGGGACGGGTGACGTGTAGTTATATATGTATACATATATTTTGTAGCATTGAGACCATATACGCTTGGACAATGGTTTATCCTAAATGAGTCGACCTTGTGAAACTCATAAGTTAAACTTGGTCATAACCATTATTATTTTACTTGTAAGAAAAGAAAGAATTTCTCCCAAAACATCAATTTTACAATCAAACTTTATTGCCTGAAGCTAAACAGTTGTATTTGGTTTGTAGGTACATGTATTCGGTAGTCACAATTCAACTTTTTAACTGAATAACACTTAATGCCCACACATATATCGCGGTCATCAAGTTACATAAGTATGGAATTTCGTTGTCTTGTAAACTTTTAATAAACACAACTTTCTTTGGGTTCTGTTAAATAAACAACAATATTTGGTTCAATACTTTAAACGTATCATCTTGTACTATTAAGCGAAAAGTGAACTTAAAGATCTCAAATTTGTCAATTTACCCTAAATTTGAGAGGGAAACATATTTATTAACCGTCGTAGCTGGCAGAAAATTCTAGTAACAACAAATAATTATGCATCTGGACCTTAAGTGTGTATATCGTAAAATACGTACGCTAAAAACGTCACTAGTCAACTCCAGAGACCGTCAAGTGAACGTTAGATATGTAGCCTATTGAAAGATGCACTTGTTACGCTGATTTGTGCTCAGGCAAATGTTAGACCTGACAGAAAGCTACAATGCGATATATCGGGCCTCCCTGAGTTCAATCAAATATTCGTCAAGAATCTAGTGATACACAACATCTGAACTCCTCTATATATGTATAATATATATATATATAAACTAGTCATCTCAAACACACTAATACCGTTTTATCTCAACCCTGTTTTATTGTTATTTTGTTCATTTCATTGTGAAGAACTACATTATCAAGTTACGGTAAAATGGACCACATATGTGTAAGTTAAATCAACAAGCAAACTAACAGTTACACAAGCCAGGACTTTTGCTGGCTTCCCTATATTTGTCTTTATCTGTCCAAAACATTTTGTTTTATATGTCTACATCATACAAACTGCAGACTGACGTCAAGATTGTAACAAATCCACGTGAATTCCCAACAATGAGTTTTAGTGGGGTTTATTTATTTTATTGGGTTTTTTTTAGAAAAAATCTGCCAGGTAATTTCTGCAGTGGCTAGGAAAAGTCATATTCGACAACCATTGGATGAAAGCTTACGAAAACTATCACTCAGTGTGCTTCTGTGGTGAACTTTAATATCCCTGGCTGCCTGTGCTTTACTCTTTGTTCTGTGAGGAGACTACTCGGTTAGGTTACAGATGGTCCATTTTTACCTGAACTGCTTGGGCTGTCAATTTTGAAATATAATCCACATCGAAACTAAAGTTGAAATTCAGTAAATCAAACATTTTTTTCTGGGACAAGTTCAGAGGAAGTTTTAAATAAACGTTCTTGTTTTCTGTTGAAGCAGTTGCTTTATTATTGTTTTTCAGCTAAAAAAAAAGAATAATGGCGGCAATTTTATTGTAAATATGGCCCATATACGTATTTGAAACCCTGTTGGACACATAGCTCATCATCAGCTTTACTTTTGTTTGAATTAATTCAAGATAAAACGATTAGTTTCGAAAATTTAAATTTAAAGACCCGCCTATATAAATATATATTTTAATTGTTTACATCAACGTGACAATTTTAATTTATAGGGTCAGTGGATAGACTCCACATAACTTCATCCCGTGTATATCTTATGGTTTAAATGGATGTACCGGAAGCTTGCTATGCTTGTGTCTATGAAAGTATAGCTGGGCTTCGGTATAAAACGAGATAAGGACGAGAAGGGTGTACTATACACACGGCTCCCGTCCTTAACATGACTCTCAACAATAGCAAAGTAATTCATGGTAGTAGCCATAATAATTAAATAATGAAAACAATGTATAACAGCGAAATTTACCCGTTTTATCAAAAAGAGGTTGTCTGAGTTGTTCTCTGTATTTTAAAACAGAATTATTTACAGCAAGAGACACCCCACTCAGTCAACATCCTACACACATGTCAATAATACACAATTAACTTACAGAAAGACTGAAATATACACAATTCTTACTATACAATGAAATACATTTACAATTAACTTCTAATACAATACCCAGCTTAAGCTAACCACGATGAAACTTACAGAATACTCGACAATTTACAACACATGTTTATTTGAGGGTGTCTACAAAGAGGTGTGCCCCACTGACATCACAACAGCATCCGGGAATAGGTCAACATTTTTCTACCATGTTTGATAATCAGTCTTAACCTGAATTTTGGTCTCTCCGCCATATCATATGATTTTGAACTCTCGTTTTGTTCGGGTTCTCGTTCAACAGGTGATCATCTCGTTCTCTATACAAATATACACATTCAAGTACAACTTATATTACTCTGTGAAAAAGACCAATGTTCCTGTCAGTCACTAACCAGTTCATCTATATCTTCTTTTATGTCGATTTTTTTGTAAGAATCGTTTAATTCTTTTATTTGCTGTCGTTCTTTTTTTAATTTCATTCGGCGATTTTGAAACCATATTTTGATCTGCCGTTCGGTGAGACAAAGCGCATGCGCTACCTCTATCCGTCTCTTCCGGGTGAGATAATGGTTGAATTGGAACTCTTTCTCTAGCTCCAGAGTCTGGTATCGGCTGTATGTTTGCCTCCCCCTTCTCCTCTGGGCTGAATTAGGGCCTGTAGAAAAAAGAAATCAAATTAAAATCTGTTTATGCGTTTCTTAGCTGAGGTATTAAACCAAAGTGTTAAATTTTGTTAAAGGACAAACTAAACAGTGATTGTTTTCATTATGTAATTACCCAAGTTTCAACGGAAATTGTTTTATAGAATAAACCCAATGGAATCAGGGGATGAATCGCCCGGGGTTTATCCAAGCTTATACTTATATTCATAATAAAAGTATGAACTGTTTGATTGACCATTATTTTAACAAAATCATAGTGTTTTAGCCAATTATACAATTTTAGCATGAAAATAAATTCTGACTGTGACAATTGAAAGCCTATAGTTCACACCTATTTTAAGTCTAATCTTCGGGAGTTTTATGAACAGAAAACCAGTTAATTGCCAGGTTTGAAATATTGAAGAGTGTTGAGGATTGTCTAGACTAGTGATGGGAGGTCATGGGTGGTGGCGGAAGGTTCCTCGTTAACGAACCTCTATCAATAGACGAAGAGAGATGAGGCCAACTAGATTAATCAAACTTGCCGGATAAGTTGTCTGTTTTAGCCTAATTAGACCCGTCCACACCATTCCTAATTAACACCAAACTCAGACCCCAGCAAAATATTCTCTTTTACAGGCAAGCATTTTGAATCAAAGTGCAGTAATTATTGGACAAGTCTGGCCTTTGAAGTTTGTCAGGTACTGAGTACATTAGTTTGGAACTACGACACTTCTATGTCACCTCTTATTTAAAGAACCATAATAAAAGCTACCTTGTCAAGGATTCTTTCTAAAAGTTGAAAGCTGAATAGTTTGTATTCCCTGCAAAGATAAGTACTATGGCTAGGCCAGAAGGTTGGGGCAACTGGTACCTTGCTGTGAAAATCAATATCAATGAGCTCCCTGCCTATGTCGTGCCGGCCAACCGCTCTGATTTATAGCCGACCGTTTTGTTTTTATTTGGCGATGATAATAGGCTTAGTAAGTGAGAGAACACTAATATTCCCAGCGTGAGTCCCATAAATCAGGATGACTGGCTTCATTGATAGGGTATCTCTGACGTCATGCGGAAGGCACACCTATTCTATACAGGTACAGCTCCACACTGACCGAAGAGGAATTGCCCCCCTCCCCTCCCGGTCAAGTTACATATTACAGGGGGGAGAATATGACTCATTTGGTACCGGGGTGGATGAGAGATCAACAGCACCCTCAAACCACTTTGGGACAGACGTGAAACAGAAACCTCATACAAGACTATTTACAACCCCAAAACTACAATTAAAACCCCCGCTGACAATATTTATTGTTTTTGTATGATGAGCTATTGAGGCTATACTAATTGACCGTATTGTATTACATGGAGTGAAATATGACAGGAGTCGTGTCAGAGACCGTCCTCTTTTTGTAGTAGAAAGCAATCAAGGGATCTGAGAACACTAGGATGATTTAAGGCACAATGGGGTCAGAATCAGTTGACAGAACACCTCCAACTCCCCCTAGTGAGGATGCTCATTTTTCATAAATCATAGAGATACCTATAGATTGTTGCCAGTTACTTCATATTCAATTGAAAGACGTACGAACAGAATGGAAGGAAGCCTTTTATATACATCCATGAAATCTAAATCAAAGCTTTTCTTGTTTTGTCAAAGCAGCGAAGCGACAGGCAGAGTCATTTATTTCTTGACAAGAGTTTTGAATTACTGTTGTGTTGCATTTATAAAAGTAAGAGCTCATAAAATTGCAAGTATCCAATTCTGGGTGATATCGGTTCAAACCCTGCCTTCGTCGCTAAAACTGCAGAGGTGCTGAAATCCACAAACCATGCCCTCAATATAACAATTTTATTACTTTTTTTAACCCAATAGTAGGATGTCCTTTTATCACTGCTTTCCACAGGCACACAGAAAACTCCAAACCACGTGTCATAACTGCAAGTCTGTCTCACTGTGTGCCTGCCCGGAGTCACTTTTCTCACAAGACAAATTCGCCAGAACAGGTACGGTTTAAATAAGTTGTTAGTATTAATTTCATTATTTTCTTAATTTTAGATAACACTTTCTTAATGTGAACAGGTTCTAGTTAACTCTGGGGCGGTTTTTGATATCAGTCGAGTCTGAAGATCAAATTTTATATTATTTAGAAATGGATATTAATAGCTAAATGAAAATATTGATACCACTGACAAATTCGGCTATTTAGTGTGTTTTTTATGTTAGATAATAGTTTTAATCTCGATGGTTTGGAAATTACTGAAATTGTTGACCTTCTTTTTTTTATCAAAAGTAACTTTTGGTTGTAGTATAAATTATATGCAATATAATTTGTATAACACACCCAAAATGTGCATCTTTAACACTTGGTACACAGCGACTGTAACACACATTCTCATTGAATATTAATCAAGACAGGTTATTTTGAATGCATAAATATATATTTTCAATAAGTTAAAAGATCGCAGTTCCATCTTTGAGTGTCAATCGTTGTAAATGTAAACCGTATAGATGCACATATTTTTTCTACCCAGATTTCAGTTAGCCGGAACACCTGATGAATTTCTCTCACAAGGGGTGAAGCTCGCCTCTTTCCACATAACTGTTAAATATGAATATTCCCAGGATGAGGTGGCTTATACAATTACCGAGCTGACTAGAATGGGATTGATTACTGAAATACAAGTGAATACTACCCTATGCTTTAAAGTGTCGACCTTTATTTTAGAAATATAATTTCATTAATCTCACAAGCTACACCTAGTTCGCTAGCATAGTTCAAACTAATTTTTTCTTCTTCTTAAAGCATAAAGAAATGTGCCCATTTTGAATTCATGGGATCAATCAAGGCTTTTATAGAAAACACAGACATAGGATAGTTACTATTAAAACCAAATGCAATTAGTCACTTTTAAAGACGATTCGCCTATTATAGACGTTAGGTATTTTCTGAATGTTCATTCCTTGAACATTTGCATCGATCAGTTCTTTTGCTTCCTAGTCATTTGTCCATCCTTTCCAAAATGGTGCATTAAAATAAGAGATACCATAATAAACAATTAACATCAATAGTTAAGTAGTTTAAACTAATTATTTTCGCTACTTTAGTGTGGCATGCCCCAGTCTGACACACGTTACCACTGATACCATTTCTTACTCCCTTAAGTTAATTTCTAAGTTGTATAAAATAGGTATACACTAACATACAACACATACCTATAGTTATGCACAATACCAGTATTTAGATTATCATATCTTGGAGGAAAGCAGTTAGTTCCAACAGACAGGTTTAAGTTCTATGTTGTATTGTGATATTTCTATTAGGGTAGTTGACCAAAGATGTATTAAAGCTAATCCTAAATTAGATGATGTCACTCCATTTTTAACGTCTATGTTTTATCATAGATTATTGATTATTGAACTTATATTGGTTTTGAGCAGCTGCGGCTTTGATACTACGATGTCCAAATAAAACCGCAGTCCTAATATCCCAGACTAGCGACATGCTGTCATAGAATTATAACAATGAATGAATGTAGTCATTTAGATGACATATATATGTGTTAATCACCAATGAGACGTCAGGATGTTTTAACTGGCCGATAAATTGGCCTATCAGATATTGTTATTGAGGAGACAGTTTTTAGCTCATCATTCAAATATCAGTTGTTTTATAAACGATGAAACCAGAAGTCACCGTATTGAAAACTCGTATTTATTTAAATACGCTCAGGAAGCCAGCAAAATTATGATCAGATTCTATCACACATGTTTTGTTTCCTGTGAAATTAACAATAATCCGGGCTTTTCTATACAATAAGAATAAATTGTTTAAACAACTACACAGTCCGGCACAATTTCAACACAAAATACTTATATATTAAAAAGTTTAAATTCAGATAAGTATTTTGTGGAACATTTAAAAGTATGTATGGTGGTTGCTTTCTTTGTGCTTTGTCACATTTACAGCTTGTTCCTGTATTCGATTTATATACATGTAGTTTTTAATTTCTTCATAGGAAGTAAAATATGTACATTGACAAAAACTGTTACAAAAGAGCTTTCATCTTTCTCGACATAGTTCAAAATACAAACAAATTCCTGTATCAGATATGACAAATTAATCGATACTCATTTTGTTTATTCAAATTTCAATCTTAACCCAAAAACAAATTAAATACAATGTGATTAGTAACAGTATTTAGCTCAAAGTGCAACTGGGGAATTTCTATATTGTAAGGGAATTGAAAGAAAATGTTGCTTCTTCCACCGGGATTCGAACTGGGGTATCTGGCTTCTATATATGTTTGTGTAACCAGAATGTGTCTATTATAACATGTAGAGACAGACCAATCTTCACCATCAGACTATCACATACCTCTGCAACTTTAGTCGGTGGAGTTAAATGCTGCAGCCAACGTTCACGGGTTCGATTCCCGGTGAACAGAAAATCGGCAACTGTTTCTCGACATGTGTATAATATAGATCTATATATATATATATATATATTCCGACAGACCCTAAGCTTGTGTTAAAATGATCAATCGCGAGTAAATGTTAGGTAGCTTCCATAGTACGAATATGATTCAAATGGGATAGGGGCGAGATCATAAACAGAAGAGAAGTGTTCCCTGGTCCCGGCAATAAACAATTCACAAGGTTTCTACAACAACAAAGTTATTGTTAGACTTCTCCTTTACTTATGGATGCTTTTCATAATCACTTTTTGTATTAACAATTACGAACAAATTAAACAATTAATTTATTGGGAATCTTAAAAAAAATCTTTATAGCAGAGTAGTCTATACTCTTGTCGTAACAAACTTTATATCAGATTAGTCTATACTTTTGTCGTAAACAAACTTTATATCAGAGTAGTCTATACTCTTGTTGTAAACAAACTTTATATCAGAGTAGACTATACTTGTGTCGTAAACAAACTTTATATAAGAGTAGTCTATACTTTTGTCGTAAACAAACTTTATATCAGAGTAGTCTATACTTTTGTCGTAAATAAACTTTATATCAGAGAAGTCTATACTTTTGTCGTAAACAAACTTTATATCAGAGCAGTCTATACGTTTGTCGTTAACAAACTTTATATCAGAGTAGTCTATACTTTTGGCGTAAAGAAACTTTATATCAGAGTATTCTATACTTTTGTTGTAGAGTATTCTATACTTTTGTTGTAAACAAACTTTATATTAGAGTAGTCTATACTCTTGTTGTAAACAAACTTTATATCTGAGTCCTCTATACTTTTGTCGTAAACAAACTTTATATCAGAGTAGTCTATACTATTGTCGTAAACAAACTTCTGCATAATGCCTACTATACGAGTAACCATAATATATTTATACATTCTACAGAACATATAAAAACATCTATAAATATGGAAATAAGTGTGTAAACTTTGTGTTACAATGTACCAACAAACAGTATTATAGACGCAATAAATTTAATTAAAATCCGGGATACTTTAAGACCACTGACAGATTAAAAATATATAACATCAGAACAGAGAAAATTTGATTATATTCAATGTTTTCGACTCTTTGCAATGTCATCATACCGATTGTGATGACCAATTAAAGTGTTTAAACATTGATAAAATTTTGATTATTTTATTA
>JARDVA010000021.1:448967-460515 GCA_030265315.1 Mopalia swanii
CTTTGCAATGTCATCATACCGATTGTGATGACCAATTAAAGTGTTTAAACATTGATAAAATTTTGATTATTTTATTACACCCAATCACATTGTCTTTACGTTTAAAACTTGTATACAAAAGCCAGTTTCACGACATAATTTGCATCATGTATTAAACGAATAGAAACGTTGTTTTTGGTCATTATTAATATGATTTGGAGCCAAGTTGATCAGTCCTTTTTTTTTTCGTTAGTTTGGAAAATACATAGTAAAACACCAATATCTTACGGACGCATTGTCTTCGTATTCAAACAGCTTTAGAAAAACATTTTGTTGATTATTATTTTGAAAATTGATATTTTGGATCGAGAAAACCTGACTGGTAATAATCTGGTTTGATGTGACCTTTCGGTATTTTTATTTTATTGAAATAAACTGAAATGCGTTTATTTATAACACAATTATTTACAGTACTTAAAATTAAAATGGCCACAATAGCCATTTTATTATCCTTAATAATCAGAAAAATAATATATTCTTCTTAAGTAAATATTAAAAACGTATGTATAACATACTGTATGTATGTCTTCTAAATTATATATTACAAAAACTTCTCAGTTGAGTTTATAGATTGGTTTCATATCTTCAGCTGCTGCCACCGAAGTTATCTGTAAATGTTTCTTTCCGTTCTATTGTCATGTAAAGTACAGCTGGTGAGATTTTAAGATGTCCCTCTCAACCAAGTCACAAGCAAAGAATTTATTTTCTAAGCACGTCATAAACTTTTTAAATTGGACATGGTGATGTGGGTGGAAGAATAGAGAGGGCTGTTTCAATGGTTTATGACCCTGGCTATGGGTGGGAGAAAAGGGTTGCGTGCCCGGTCAGTAACCAGTCCGAGTCCGTGCCAGCCTGGGGCGGGCTGACTTCATCTAGCTTCAAAGTCCCGACTCCATAGACCTCGCTAAAGAAACTAAATTTTATGAGGACCAAATCGCTGTTTGACAGAACAGATAGTAGAATACTGGGCTCTAACTAAAGCTATTAAACACTTAACAGAGACCTGCGAGTCACAATTGGTTAGAGATAGTCCTATATGTTTACTTCCATTGTATTCTTCTCGTACTATTTTATGTGCAAGTCACTTGATAATGATGGTAAATGACTATTTACGAAGTTTATGACGTTCTGGAGACTTCAGATCGCCCGGTGTCCTTCGCCTCGAGCAGTTGTTAGCACCGGAATGTAAACTGCCACTTGGATAATTAAAACTGAAACACAGTAGACACTGATCCTGGTCGGACCTGCTCCTTCTACAT
The DNA here is from genome assembly GCA_030265315.1 of Mopalia swanii. Lineage (NCBI taxonomy): Eukaryota > Metazoa > Mollusca > Polyplacophora > Chitonida > Mopaliidae > Mopalia > Mopalia swanii. Next base: position 450,266 of record JARDVA010000021.1, read on the forward strand.
TCACAACACCCATATAGGGAAATATTATGGGGGGTAATAAAATTTTATGAGGCAGGCCTTCCGTGTTTATGTGTATGTAAAAATGTTCACCCCTCAAAAAAGCGACGGTATCATAAATCTATCAAAATGGCGGCCCATTAAGAACGCCATGTTTATAGGTGTAGTTATTTCTCTAACCTAGTTAGTGTAAAACAGATATTAGAAGAGACAAAACGGTTTTTGAGACGAGTCTAGACGGGACCTCGCAGTTACACAAGCCTGATTTACTTTAAAATTTCACAGCTTAGGAAAACTTAGAGCGTGGTCGATCTATTTTACTATATTTCACTACGTTGATTTAGCAGTTCCTTTATCAGCTAACTTAAATTTTGGACCACTTTTTAGCAGACTTCTCGTTTGAAGTTGAGGTTGTATTTCAAGGTGGATTAATGCAAGTGACTTACCAACTATTCCCATCCAGGGAAAGAAACTTGAATTGTCCATAGGAGGGCTGTGGTCAGCAGCATTCATCGGATTTGATGGGGAGTCGTGCCGTAACCTTCCCTGACTGTCATGGATGTGAAGGGGATGGATGTGAGGTGATTGTCCGACTGATGAGGTGCGTAGATCAAGTTCTTCAGTCCCGACGAGTGAGTGATTTTCACGGTGACCGTTGATGGCTATTTGACCGTTGTCATGGGACTGCATATGAGTGGGAAGCGGCGATTCTCCTAACACGGGGTGGTTTCCCCAGGGTTGATTGTGTGAGTGAGCTCTCTGTGGGATGGAGCCGTATCTTCGAGGAGACGCCGATTGGGGAAGGGGGGAAGATTTTTCACCGTGGGGACTTCCTCCACAATTTCCCTGAATAGTTCTAGATTCTGTGGATGCTACACGGTTAGCCAGCGTTAAGATTCCAGCGTCGTTAGGGGAGCTAGAAGGTAGATTACCGTTAGATCTGGGTGGAGGAGAGAACGATCCAGCGGTCAGATTTTGGCCATTCACCCCGGAGTAGCCAGTACATCCCTGTATAGGATAACCTCCAGAGGACTCGCTAAATCTGGACGGTAACAAACCGTAGCCATTAGAACAGTATCCGCCAGCATATTGTGCCGTTGTGTCAGTCGAATATTGCGCCAAAAATGGAGCGGAAAAATATGAGTTCATTCTGTGAAAATTATGATCAGTTATCTGGCACTACATGCGCTATGAAACGAGTGATTTGTGGCATTGGAGACTCTCGCTCCACCAAAATAAATCATTCTTTCTCGACAAAGTTCTATGTTATAGCTCCGGCCAATCAGAATCAAGGACAGAAGTGAAGAAGGGCTGGACTCAAGCAAGACCGCAGCACGCACCTAGAACAGAGGCGCAACACAAAGTAGTGACCCATGACAGGGACTTATAGGGGAGCAGCTAAGGTAAGAATTATATCTGATTAATTTCATATTTCACGGAAATTAGATTGCCGATCAATAAAATGCGATATAGGAACACTTCCTCTTATTTTATACGAGACCGTATCTACAATTTCTCAAGAAGGGAAAATCAAAATGGCGATGCGTTACGACTGACCTGGAAATGCGTGAATGAATCAAAATGCGGCACACTGGATTTTTAAAACCTTCTTTTGTCGTAAATTATTTCTCAACAGAGAGTTGATAGGATAGGTTCATGTCTGACAGTTTAATGTTGGTCTGTATTACCCCAAAGGTCAAAAGCTTTCTGGTCTTAAGATTTTGCACTCTCGTTAACATTGCGTATAAATGGTTAGGTTTATCGTTGAAAATTTTTATCTAATTTGGAACTATTAAAGATATTCTCGAACTTTTGTTAATGAAAAACAAAGCTATATTAATGATACAAAATAATAATATTACTAACTGATTAGTAATTTTAATTAGTCACTAAATTAGTTTGCCAGATTTCACTTATTTATTTATTTATTTATCTATTTAATTATTTATTATTTGTTTTTTCTGGTTATTGTTTTATTTTATTTGTAATTATCTATTTTTGCTTATTTCTTTATTTAACTAAACATTTAACTTTAACATCTCGCCATTGAGAAAATCGTTGCTGATAATTTTAATGAAACGTGATTTTTGTTTCTAGAATCAAAAAGTAGCTCAACCTCACAATTTTAATCTATGGTTGGTACGTACAACTACGGCAAATCCAAATCTCACCCAAATCGTCGAATATTCACAAAAATACGTTAGTCCAAATGTTTTAATCTATTAAATATATTAACCAATTAGCGTGCATCTAAACAGAAAAAATATTGGGTTATTTTTTAACAATCTTGTGATATATGTTTTTTTATTTCGTTAATTTTACAAATTAAATTCAAACGTATAAGAACGCATTTTTAACTATTTTATTTGAGTTGTTTTCTCTAAAACTAAATCATTTTAAACATTGCCAAAGCCTCGTTTTGTCAGAAAGGACGTTTGCACCATTACATTTTTTAAACATAAGATTTGTATGGTTGGGTTTTTTGTTTTGTTTTGTTAATTAAGCTAAATACTTTATCAAAGCGAATAAACAATCAGCAAAAACCAAGGCTTTCAAGTAGGAGGAAAAAAACAAAAAAAGAACAAATCGGACAGAAGATTATTTTCCGGGAAACTGGAGAAGTGCTTTTCGAGTGAAAGCAATTTCACTTTCTCGCCAATTTTCTAAATGCTGTCACAATAAAGTTCATCTAACCGCTTTACTGAAGCAATTTGTTTTCTTTTTCTCTGGACATTTTAATGGAAAAGTGAGAAGTAAAGCTGCTTTGTAGACAACTCAACAATTGAACTGCCTCGACAAATACGTTCTGCAAATTATAGTTGTCTCTGTGATTATGCTCTGTAAGGAGTAGGGCTTTTGGCAAATCTCGCCTGCCTAGAACAAGGGATTGCTTCGGGGCGACTTCAGCCTCACGCATCCTATATTCATTCTTCGATGTCTTCCAATCCCAAATAAACCAGTATTTAATTCCTCTCAAATACAGCGGACAATCTACTTATCTCTTTACGACCTCTCTGTTTTCCATACTAATTGTAAATTGTGCATACACAGGCTGTGCCATCTAGACTTTTCTAATAGTTTTTAACTTTGACAAAACATGCGAATAATAATACAAATTCTAACATTGGAATTCAACGTGTAGTAATCCCCCTAAGAAGTATCTAAGAAGTGCTTTTGAAAACATTTTTATTACAAACTCAAGCCATTCTAAACTGAAACTTAAATTACAGGTGTAAGTATTAAACTGTATCTGTGTGCAAAACTTTGACTGGCATATTGTGGTAAACCGGCATATGTATATTATTTTATCAGTTTATTACCGGAAAACATTTTATACTACATGTCACTGTGTTCTGGTTATTGTATCTATATTAAATGGCGACGTATATTTGATATATATATTTTTTATTTCGGTTTTATAGACGATCAGTCTGAAAGAATATCTGAGAAAAAATAAGGTTATTATTATAATTATCAAAACTTATAAAAAATATTTTTAAAATCTGTTTGTATTATTCGGAAATACATTCTGGTATATTTGAGACAGTTTTATTTTTTCCACTAGAGAATTGTTCTAGTAAAATTCATCCCACTTTTCGAAATTGTCTGTGACGAACGTAATGTATTACATACTTTCTATCGTATTTATCTATTCAGTGTTCTTTCTCCCATTGTGCTTTACAAAACAATATTTTCCAATAAAATGCCTAAAGGTATTTTTGAATGCTGTAAAAACCCAGAAAATGTTCCGCTTGTTGGCTTAGTTCAGGTAAATAATTTTGATGTTTCCTTTTTTGCAGGTGGATTGAGCTTCCGTTGAAAGTAAGCTGATAATGTCAACCCTCAGAACCGAACAGTGTTGGTTTAACTGTCACACTCGCTCGGTTCTACAGGGTAAAAACAACCAACCCAAAGTACCGCCTCTCAATTCTTTATTTGTCCCTGTAAGTGTGTAAATAAAATGCCTGATTGTCGCCTCCTACAACACCCACTAATTTCACAAACCTGTACATGAATACAAACTTTTTTAAAGATAACAGCAAATTTACTTGTGTTGTTTTTAATTTTCCAAGCAAGGACGTAAAATAACGTTTAGCTGATGTCTTCTAAATACTTTCATAGAGACAGCGCCATGCATTATTATTACTCTGCAAGTTAAAAGGAATATAACTTTACTTTTACTATTTTAATTAAAACAAGCCTTATACACAATTCGTGAAATAAATTAGTAAACATATACCCTATCAATGGAGCTATTTGTGTTTGTTTTTCTAGATAGGGGCGTATAATACAGAACTATATCAACTCACAACAAATCAAACTGTAAACGAACTGAAAACTCCACTGAACCCAATAATGTAACATTGCTTCTCACAATTGTTAAGATCTATTCGCAACAGCAGCACACATATAATCATATTACTAACACGACTACTTGGAAATGTTTTTATTTATTAATTTTGTTAAAATACTAATTTAGCTGTTTATTAAGCGGCAATCAAAAAGTTGTGTAACGGAGATAGAGGTAGAAGAGTTTAACTATCTGGGGCCGTATAACAACAGGAGCTGGGTATATATTACCATGGTATATGTCTACGGTGAGCTAACTGTTGGATACAGTTCCCTATACGTAGTGCCTTTTATAATGTACGGTAAACGTGAGCTGAAGTTGAAGAAACAAACACACACAATTGGATTTTAAGAATCCAGATCGAATAACTATTGTTGTCATTTTTATTGTTTTGAAAAGAGTAATGATATATTTGTTGTTCTGTAAAACTAAACATAATTTAATATTTATTGTATTGATGAATTCATCGAATTTAATAAAGTATTAAAATGTCTATTTTCATGTTTGTGTGCATGTGAATTTGTTGACTTATTTAAATTTAAATACATTTTTGGGGGAAATGAAAAAGACAATTTTTTTGTTTAGGAACTAAAAGCTAAAAATTCAATTTCGACAGATAAAGGTGATGTTTATATTATAATATAACAACGACGAAAATTGGGATGAGGATTAAATTATTTAACATGCTTAAACACAACCGATTTTACGCAGTTTATCAATGTACTTTATTTCGACGTTTTTTAGTTGGTCAGAAAATATCCAACATGCCTCTTGTCTTCCATTTAAATACAATTCTATTTATTCCTTTAATTATTGCTTTATATATCTATTTTTTTTTTCTTATTTAAAAATTTGTTTATTTTTATTTATTTAGTCATTGATTCATTTATTTATTTATTTTCTTTATTTATGTATTTATTCCTGAATTTATTTCTTTATTTATTCCAGCAGCACTATTTGTCTTTAATTTCCTCAACTAAACGAGCAAAATAATACGCAAATAACTTAGTTATTTCAGCAAGAATATTAGCCTCAAACTTTCTCGATTACACAAGTACAATTGTACGTGTTTGCTTATTTCTTTATTTATTTCTTCATTTAAAGTTCCGACCAATTGCAATTACTGTGTCGTAATTTGCACCCGAGAGCTCACTCGAGCATGAAGTAGTTCCACCATACACTACCTCTATTGGTAGAAGCAAATATCCTCCAGCCAATCGGATTTCTTCTTGCATCCTGATAAGTGACGTGTGCACATATGGATTCTACAAATTATGGTAAAATGGCCCATTGTAAGGAGTATTATAAAACGGAAGCAATGGCTGCTGACTGAGATCTGTAAAACAAAGAAATATTTATGATAGATGCTTAAGAATTGTTACTACAATCGACACGAAATGTATCATTGCATTTTACACGATGCTTCAGGAAATATGATTGGTTAGACTAGTTTTAGGTGTTTATTATTTGTGTGCTGCTTTTCTCTGCCGCAATGCCATCCTTTAAGTTGCTTGCCTTATTCGTTATCACAATAAAGTTAAACGTGGAGACAAGAAAAAGCTATACACTATAGTTTCGTTTAATTTTAATTTCATAATATTCTCAAATATACAGCCCAAATAACTGCTTAAATGCTCTTGAGGTTCGGCACGGGGTGAGGGGTGGCTAGGGGGGTGGGGGGGGGGGCAGTGTTTAATCACCTACCATGAATGGCGAAAGTATCCATTTCTTTAGATATGTTTTCTGAGTTTTCGTAATAAAAAACTTGTATCAGTTTGATGAGACGGGATATGATAACAGATTTATGCTGATTGGTCAAAATTATTCACACCATAGAATTGTATATCAACTGTGAATGGTTCATATACCAGGACAGAGCCAAACGTTCCTTCCTGTAACATCCAATAGTTTGTGTATCCTATGCGATTTACAGGGGAGGCTACCGATGACAGAACATGAAAACAATCAAAACTAGTATTGATTGATAGATTGATTGGTGTTTTAGGCCGTGCTTAAGGTAATTTAAATTATATGACGTCGGTGTGTTCTAACAGTAAGTGACACTAGCACAACCAAGATGTGAAGCGTTTCCATAATGTTGGAAAGTTTTCCTCCAGTGCTAAATAAAGCCAGCATTGCTACCCTTCAAACAAACTGCCCTGTACCAGAGGGCTCAAAACTAGTAAGTCGGATATTCCAAGGGACAGTTAGTGTTATGTTATTTCTTTGTTGGTTGATTGGTTTTCCAGTCGTTTTCACGCCGTACTTAATATTATATAACTCATAGGATGGTATGCCTGCTCTATGAGTAAAAAACAAATTTATCATGTCATTGACAACAAATAATTGCAAACCGGACAACCACAAGACGGGACAATCACAAGACGAGACAACTACAAGACGACACACCCACAGGAATGGACACCCACAAGACGGGCCAATCACAAGACCGGCCAATCACAAGACGGGACAACCAAAAGACAGGACAACCAAAAGACGGGACAATCACAAGACGCGACAACCACAGACGGGACAATCACAACACGGGGCAATCACAAAGATATTTTCAAATCAAATAATTATGAGCCTATACGTCAAATTAGACTTGTGAAAAACATGAACTCCTCAATTTCCCAAAAGCTGGAAATGTATTTGTAAAAATAAATTGATGTTTCAGATATAATATATTATATAAGAGCTGTGTCATTCAAGTTTATACGTTCACTTTTTTATATCGATTCCTAGATGTATTAACTGGTTTCAAACAAAAACGAAGTGGTAGAATCCTCAGAGAAACGTGTCATGTTAATAAAGTGAGGAATTGAAACACAAAAAGTCTTCTTATTATTTGGGTCAAGATCACGCAGAAGGACATACTATTAAAGTGCCCTCAGTTGTACGGGAATATGTATGAAGTTTAACACAGAGTTTACATGAATGATATAACATTACTCTGGTTATTCCTCGCAGTCCGGCCAGTAAACGAACATATTATATTATAAATGAATAATAAGGTAAACATTTTGCTTTACACACCGCCATCTGCACTCTACATACTGTCTGTGTTAAAACTACAGACAATTTGTCAAAGGTGCCCTAGGCAGTATTTCGTTCTACCTTTGCCAGGTGACCTAACACACATGTTAAACTATTCCGTGGAGTTGAAAGAAACGAGCAATGGCAGAAACAGATGCTATGCAGCTATAAGTACATTCACATCTGGCTGTTACGGCGAGGAAAGGTGGTAGATAGTTCGGCAATAAAGTTTCCAAAGCTTTTTGGGAGTTATTATGTGAGAATAACGAATGTAACAGCACTCGGGGTCATCTCCTCTTTACCTTACCTTCTCCTGTATTGTCGTCATTCATTAAATATAACGGTTCTGACAGTCAGTAAAAAGCTCAAATAACCTGTCATTTGATTGACAACTGTTACAAATACACACACGTTTAATAATTTATATAGGATTATATTGAATATATTTACACCTTTGCCTTACGGCAGGTTAATAGCGGTCATAGTTTATAGTGAATTTAAATAACCATCATAACTAGATCTAAATGATATATGACAGAACCGTACTGTAGGGAAACTATATAGACCTTACGCCCCATTAGACCGTCAGATGAGCGTTTTACTTTCAGCAATATATGAAGACAAATTTGTTAAATATAATTACACTCTGATACAGATAATGCGGTGAGCTGAATGCGTTATACAGTACGAAGTACAGATCCACAACTTAAACAAATTACTGGAAAATGAATGACATATATAACCTAAATATAAACCGTATTACTTGAGGTAAAATTATTAAATGACGTTGTGTGAAAAAGGAATTAGACTATTTAAAAATCAACCCAGAAGTTATGGAAAAAATTTGCATAAAAGGAAATTAGCACGAGAACGAATCATTAATTTCAAAATAAAATTCTTCAATAACCGGATCAATGATCCATCGAAATATGCACCCCAATGTCGTTTTCATAGCCTGCCAAAGTTGAGTTTTATCATAATAAATCAGAGTCCATATCTAAATAAAACTAAATTGCTTTGAAAGGAAATTAAAAATTAAAATTCACATTGGTTCTCAAATTGTTGACTTTGCTTATGACTGTTGAATGGTAATTTGTGTCGGATATTAACTTAGATTTCTTACTTACATTTTAAACCATAAAAAGAACATGGATTAGAGTAATTGTAGCTATCTGATTTAATGCCCTTATTTTTACTATACCTGTTTCAATAACTTTAACTGTAGGCCCTACTATACCTATACTTTAATTATTTAAGCGAAGAATACTTTGGTTATTTAATTCTCGATATAACCAGCTGTTCTTTGTTGATATTTATTCGTATCTACAAGAGAGAAGTTTTGTTTATGCTAGCTTTTCTCAGCGTATATATACATGGGAAACTATACAATATACAAATTTATCGTATATTTCCTGGATAAACGATTTCATCTGACTAAGGAGATTTAGTGTTCATCGAAGGATGGAATCCTATTTGGGAAGCTCAAGCCGCCAATCTCTATTCACTTAAAGGCTCACTAAATGTGTTAAGATCATCATGTAGAACATATGTTTAGAAGGAGGAGAGGCAAAGAATAAATAAATGGAGAACTTGTTTACACTGCCTAGCAACCATTTATCACTGATCCCATGGAAAAGATGCGGAAAGGAAGAAGATGTTCAAACTAATAAGCCTATTTGTAGACAGAAATGTGTAATCATAGGAACGACAATCTTATCAACAAATAGGAAATCTGTTTACGATTGGAGCCAGTCCAAAGCCTTTGATGATTGTTTTCTACAACACATCTGTTTTGACCAGGCCTCCTTTGGGAAACTCAGAGAAAATTCACTTAACAAGAGCACCCTCCAAAACCATTAATCAAACAACCCTTACGCTTCATACTCAATTACCACTCAAATCGCACTTAAATTTGGCCTAGATTTTGAAAAATTATTCTAAATATTGAGAAAAAATACAAATAACTATCTAAATTTTTCAATAGGTAGCCGAATAAGCTAAATCACAAAAAGGTTATAATAAGATATAAGTTCACTGTTATGATCATAAAAATACCATGCATGATAAAGTGCTTGTTTAATTAATTAGCCTCATTTGCAATGTTTTAATGTTGATTACAAAGTAATTTTTTATCTTATTGGTCATAAATGGGATAGCAGCTTTGATTGAATCCAAGAAAGTTTCGTGATGACATCAGCATCCCCAGCTCAAGGCCACCATCGACGTTTTATAGACAATTACCTGTCGCCAAATACGGAACAGACCCACCTGTAATTACCTGAACAATTTATATGGAAATCATGCAGAAACATGGCGACATATATCTAAAGAGAAAAAAAGACGACCTCGTGGCTTATTGTGGATTAGATGACTGATTAGTCGTTTAAGAAAGATGCACCTCCCACTACTTCATAGGCGGCAAAGATAATTTACAGTACAAAAGCAGCCATCAGTGTGATTACGCAAGTGATAAATATTAAAAGTCAATTTAGTTGTTATTTTTTTCTCACCCTCATCTTAACACGTTTTCAACCCCAGGCTTTCACATGATTTATCGGATTGATTGTTAGCCTAGACAGATATCGGTTAAATCTGTTCATTTGTTCTCGCTTATAACACATCGCTTATATAATCCCCAATAAAATATCCGCACATTGACGGATAGTTTGTGACCAATATACGGCTACTTTAATCGAAACTAGTCGTTTTTACCAAATGATATACGAGCATAATTAAAAGTGTTACCTAGTTCTGCATCAGTCAAGGAAATAAAAAAACAGTTTTTACGGTAGGTATATTCGTTCAGTACATTCTTAAAGCGACAAGCATACTGATACAATAAAATGGTATTTTGGCATGTAACTGT
>JARDVA010000021.1:467092-477500 GCA_030265315.1 Mopalia swanii
AGAAAGTTAGCGTATTAAAATTATTTGACAAAGATTACACACCATATACACCATTCTTTTATAAATGATAAATGTCTTTTACAAATACCAGAGAAATTGTAATGCCACAGCAATAGTCTCGACCCTTATCACTTTTGATTTGTAGAACTTTCTTCATTGTACACAGTGGGTTTAACAATTCAACATTATTTTTAAAACTAGATACACAGTCCGTTTTGTTACGAGCGATTTGAATTGTTGAATAAAAACGTTATATATCTTCATTTGAAGAAACAACAATTTGCTGTTTCAACAAATGACACCAGTGAAAACAGAGTTATCATTACATGTAATTGACCAATTTTCAGATAGATTAAGTTCTTGTTTGGTGAAATGTCTCTCTTTTTTCGTCAGTATAAGGAGGCTGCTGATATGCGATTGGTGATGTATTGTATAATGGTAATATCACACCAAACTCAAAGGAAATGGGGCCAAAAGAGTAGATGTTGGGAGTACATGAAATAAATTTGTGGGTAGGTATGTCATTTTGATGCATTAGACTGGGGAAATTGTTAACAGAGAGGTTCGCTTCGCGTATATCCTCTTTCAATATGGACGGAAATGGAGTAGGTTATTGGTGTGTGTTTTAGGAGTGACTTCCCCGGTCCCCCTCATATCATCACCGACCTCCCTGGATAGACAATTAACCTATCCATGGTCCACAGATAATCTAAGTCAGACTCCTGCTCAACTTACTTACAATACTCATCTCTTATCAGGGGTAGACGGACTTCTGTGACACAATTTATTACTTAATACAAGTCACAAATCACACTAAACCCAAGTCAATTTAAACCCTTATACAAGCTTTTCTTTCAATTTCCAATGAATACAGCTAGCAACTTTAAAACGATCTGACAGAAGCTACAACACCGTTGTGTTTTTACGTATACAGACATGACCTGCAGTCGATTAACTACGTATAAGACGTTTAAATTGTTTTGTAATCAAAGCTTAATTACACTGGAACAAGGTTGGCGATTGATGAAACCAGAGGAATCGTTCCCCGTTCCAGATCAACCTAAAGAGACAAGGTTTCCAAGTGATCTGAAACTAGTATATAGGGTATAAAATAAAAGTACCAACAGCAGTCTAGTAAAAACATATCATTGTATCAAACGGCAGTACGATTTACAGAGAAACTCTGACACAAATGCAAAAAAGACACACATGTCGACTGAGAATTCAGAACACCAACAGAAAGTATGTAAAACTTTTCTGATCTAATGTTTATTATCATCGATACGTTAAACCAGGCAAACACAGTTTAAGGCAGGACATGGCACACATAGTATAGCAAATACTCTGTTATAATTAAACTCTATTGGAGCTTCCATAACTATAGGCTTGTGAATTAACCTAGCAGCTCCATAGTTTTTAAATCATTCCATACTTATCTTTTTCTTTCTTCATCTTTAAACGGCCATGTTTAAATAGAATTGTTCCAGAAAACATGTAGTAAATATATATACGCGAATTACTAAGTCAATAAGTTGGATTTATAAGTTTAAAAACAGTTTAAAAGGAAGCAGCAGGTAAAATCTGTCTTTGGTCTTGTCGCTGTCAGAATCGTTTCAAAAAGATACACTTTAAACATTTTATTACTTTTTTTATTTTAACCTCTGGCACAGGAATTGGACTGCTTTTGTGTTAAAAAATATACTATTGAAACAAAAAGTTGTTCTTATAAATCTCATTCTGTTTTAAGATTTAAAACACGGTTCTCGTTCAGGACAAAATATTGATATTTGTTACCGTGTAATATGTACCCTTCTATAAGCCTATTGTTCCTATGATGTACATGCATGTTTCATTTATTAGTACCTTATTTTCATTTTATTTTTTTGTTGCTTCTTTAGTTGCTAAAATATGTAGAATACTTGAGTTCAATGACCTTGTTGAGTGTGAGGTTTCCCTGATCTGTTTGGTGAATCGTCTGAGATATCCTGAGTATTGAATGTTCATGTTCTGGATGAACGAGCGTGTTAAACGCTGTGTTCCTTACATAACTCTGGTCTACCTGTTACTTACAGTGTACAAGCACTCATACTGTTGTTATGGGATGTTCGAACCATTGCATAAATTTCATCACAGATACCAATGTAAATATCGACGAAATTACCTGGCCGTTTAAATGTAAAAACAGATTCTTAAAACTACATTTTCACTTTGTTTGGCAGAAATATTAATTAGTTCACGGCTATTAATATATGTACACATCTTAAAGTAAAACTATTCTTATCTTAGCCATTTCGTAAACAGCAGAGACGATTTTCCGATAGATTTAAATGTGAAAGACATAAAGATAAGAAAATACAACGAACACTGAAACATGTCAAGGAACTGTCATCTGGAACAGAAGTGTGTGACAAAGGTGTTGTGCCCACTTCATTCTCATAATGTGTGTCTATTACGCTAGCACATGTGTATCAACGTTATTTATCTTATCTTATATTTCAATGCACTTGGATTTATCTTGTGAATAGAACTTATTAGTGGCTAATCAATTCGACACGCTGTGCTAAATGAATAGTTATTCTATAGGACATACGATAACTCATGGCAAACCCTACAGGAATTCGGGGCAATACTTAAAAACTATCGGGCGATACTAACACACATTGTATTCAGATACCTATGCATGTTACATACATAAAGTACACACTACTTACAAATCAGGTAATCATTATTCGTTTCAATATTATTTGTTTCATCAAAACTAAGTAAAAATTGACTTTTTAAATTATTAATCGCAACAAAGGAAAGAGGTAAATTAAAGTGTCAGTTAAAAGAATATCAAGAGACAAACACTACCAACGTGTCTGTGTTGATAATGCTAATATCTTTCGTTATCATGCTTTATTTTTTATATCTCGAATAACCAAAAAAGTCATTATCCAATACAGGCTCCATTGCCCAGAATACCACAAACTTCTTATCTACTGTTTCTTCTATATCAATATTCAATTAAACGTCACTGTCTTCAACCTGGAAGCAAACAGGGATCTAAAAAGACATAGTTGGTTTCATATTTCGATAAGACCAAACTAAAATATTTTATGCAGAAATATCGAAGAGACCAACACTCTACAGAATTGAATATCATTTGTTCATGTAAAGTGTTGAAACCTTCTCTGTGTGTCCCCAGGTATATCATGTAAATTGTTAATAACTGATTGCGATGTCTACAAGTTGTCCATAACAACTACAGATTAAGATCTATGAAGAAACTTGTCTCTGAGAGGTTGTATAGAGATGATCTATCAGTTTTAAGTAATATATTGATTTTTGGAAGTAACTTCAATAGAGGTTAACTCAGTCCTGACACTACTAGAATATCATTTTCAGGATTCATATGTCATTTCCAGATTTAATATGGCATTTCAAGGATTCGTATATTTTTTCCAGGATTCAAATACTAGTATCATTTCCAGGATTCATACATCATATCTAGGATTCATATGTCATTTTCAGATTTAATATGGCATTTCCAGATTTAATATGGCATTTCCAGATTTAATATGGCATTTCCAGATTTAATGTGACATCACAGATTTAATATGGCCTTTCCAGATTTAATATGTCACTTCCAGATTTAATGTGACATCACAGATTTCATATGGCATTTCCAGATTTAATATGGCATTTCCAGATTTAATGTGACATCACAGATTTAATATGGCATTTCCAAATTTAATATGGCATTCAGAGATTTAATGTTGTTTTAAGATATAATATGCCTTCTTCCGATTTGATACGTTATCTCCACAAAGAATCCAAAATAGTGGAATAAAATTCTTTTTTAATAATCGAACTTTATTTTGAATCATGACGAACAATTAACAAATAGAATTGAAAGACACAATTAATATGAAATTATCTTTAGTCTCAAATCGCTTTCGTAATACCAGAATGTCTTGCATTGTATATGATCTCGCAGTGGACTATAATTACTAGACAACCTAAGCCTGATCTCCTTAATTTATCTCTTACAGCAACACGGCTCTTTGTCGGGTGCTTGTTAATGAGAAGACGACCTGGGCTAGTGTGTACAGACGTGTATTTATTAGGAGGAGGTCTACTCAAATCGTCAATCATCCTCTAGCCATGTTCACTGGCAAACATTTCATCACTAGACTGACTGTCTGGGGAAAACATTTCAAAATGAAACAGTACATCCTTCAACCAACTTTTAATAATGGCAAGTCACAGGGGACTTCTTAGTCTGGCTTTTTATCATTTAACCAATATCCACCATACAACTATGTTTCTCTTGAAAGGCTTTAAGACTTTGCCAAAAATGTCAGAAAAAAAGCCTGACGTCAAACACAGCCTTTTGGGTGTAAGCTCCTAGCATGTCATAAAATCGAGTCACACATAAATTTCTAGAAAGCAATATTTCTAACAAGGTTATTTAGTGGAAGCATTGCCGAGTAACGGGAGATAACTCTGTTGTTAATATCCGCGCTGTCAAATAACCACTCTTTGAAGTAGCGCGGTCTACAAGACGTTCACTGATCTGTTTTGACCTAGCTTTCCGCACACTCTTTCATACTACAGACTACATATATAGCCTAAGTTTAACTCATACATTTTTTTAAGTTAAGAGAAGAAAATAAATCCCAGATTAAAATGAATCACAATTACGGGTACCATCCAAAGGCTGGCATTGAATTTTTCGTCAAAGATATCTGTTTCAATGTAATACTGATAACCAGCCATCTGTCTAAGGGGATACTAGTCGTTTTATGCGATTTTTATGACCAGCTCGTCTCAATGAGATTAAAGGCAGTGACTGTGACCTTTCTGCGAAAACGTCCCGCCGCAGAAAATCATAAAACTGAAACGCCAACGGCTAAAATAATAACGAGGTTCATATGTTACCGTCCTACCAAAACTACTCTAGGTTATTCTATTGGTTGCCGTGCAAATCAAATCGGAGTAGGCCGAACATAAAATTCTTTACACTGAGCCATTTTGTGTCGTAAAAAAGAAATAAAGAACAGGATGGTTAAAACAGAGATGTGTATAAAGGCTCTATAGCATAGAGTGTGAGAAATAGTTGGTCTGAAACGGGTCCTAATTACATAGTGGGCTAATACGGGCTGTCATCTAGGATCATATCTTCTATTTATGTTAGTAGTTATGTCCGAATGATGTGCTTTATGTAGCCAGTCGTGGGCCTGTGTCTGTTTTAATCGTTCATCGGCTTACTTTGTTCACATTTATAACGGGTTTAGAGGTTTAACAAGTCAGTTGTAAGTTAACTTACCTACAATGGACATCCAGGGATAAAATGGCGTGGCATCCCCGTTGGTACTGGCAGCACTGCCTTGTGAACATGGACTTAATGGTTCTACTCCGTGGTTTACCTGGTACCCACCAACTCTCAACTCGTCCCCGTGACAACCCTCGCGGTACCGACCGTCGCTCACATTGGGGTAGAAGGAAGCTCTGTTTGTTTGAAGACCCATACGTAAGTCGTGATTGCGGGCCTGGAAGGCTTCCATGCGACAGGCGTCGGCCGTCTGATAGGACCCCATGTGGTAGTACCGTGGGGGTCGGTAATTTGTGCTGGGACATATATCTGGTATGTTCAAAAAGTGATCCATGTAAGTTGTTGCTGCATTTTCACCCACGGCATGAAGGCTGTCTTCTCTATTTGTGGCTGTGTTGTGGCGAAGGAGTGGGTAAGCGCTCATACCGAGCTTGGCAAACGTCAACTGCTCACCCTCGCCCAAATTGCCAAGCGTGGAAACCATCTAGGAAAGTAAAACAATTTTAAGAGATAGAGAAATCATCAAGAAAGGCAAGGCATCACATTTTCAGCTTAAAGACAATCTCGAGCTAAACAGTCCCATCCACCAATGAACGCTAGGCAATGGTGACCCTCCATGACCTCTCTACTGATCATAGGCGAAACAAGTCCTTCCGCTGAAAAAAGCAGTGCACGGATTCTCTGACTTTCCATGAGACAGCTTTTACTCCGGAATAACAGAGATGAGACAATATTATACCGATTTGGTATGGGTATGGAAATGGACTTAATATTTACATATAAAGCTTTCGGTAAGTTAATTTACCTTACGACTCTAGTTCCCATGTTATACTGCAGAGGTTTAACTCCGTCACCATTCACTTCACTATGTTGTTAGCCCATTTCTCCCAGCGCTCTCAATTGATTCATTTGATAAATGGTTTTTTGCATCGCGGTTCTTTGGTACACTTAAGATCCACAAACTGTGTGGTAGCTTACCATTTTCGTTGGACCGAATTCGCTGTCTATTTAGAGAATACAAACCCCCGCGTCAGTTAGCCGTAATGATTAGAATCCTTTATATTATTCTTAAGCATGCATATTTATTACGAGATGTCACCATACTTTTTTCTCGCAAAGTCACAAATTCAAACATTGCCGATATAATTAAAATTATATTTTAATTATTAACAGACAGGCTTAAACGAAATAAACAATAAATTAAAAACCAAACAACTGCTACCACATTGTTTGAACCAGAAAAATCTTCTTATATGTTGTGATTGGCCTTTCAATTATTATTTATCTGATATTTTCGGGTACACGATGCCTTTATGAGATGATTTGTCACCCGCTGTAGTTCTCTCTATTCCACTCGGATCTAACGGCGCCCTAGTCACTACCCTCTTTGTCTACTTCATGCGATCAAGTATGTCTAGTTTGTTTAAAATATATAACCCTTAAGTGTAAACTGGCGACAGACCACCTCTTCTGTGTTATAGTTAACCATATGCTACTTTCTTATCACGTTTTGTTATTATTGTACTTAAAGCAATGCGTATTGATGTTATTAGAATATCAGCTATATAGTTTATAACCAGACAAAAATTTACCCTGCGATAAATGTGCACAGGACAAATATGACACCTTTCTGTTCTTTAAAAGAAACAAACTTCACCTGCTAATTTCTTAAGAATATACCGTGAAACAAATTTATTTTAGCCCAATGTCCGTTTACAAAAATATACTTATAAAAAATAAATAATTAAAGTTTAAAAAGAAATTTGATATATTTTAATTCATATAGAAATAAATATTTCCTCAAAAATTAAATTAGTTTAGTTCATCATATTCTGTAAACCATACAAGATAGTCTAACTTGTGGCTAAAACATTGCAGGCTTATTTTCTTATTGCTCTTATTGAAGGAAATAACTATGACCGGTAGTAACGTCACAAAACAATGGGGGGAAAACTTGTGCCGTTTTGCGCTGGTCACATATGTTAACCTGTTTTACAGAGATGATTTCTCAATCAATTGTGACAATGCTAATTAAGAGATCATTGGGTAGTAGGAGGAAACTGAAATCTGCTACCTCTGCAGCAGTAAAACGGCTGTCTAATGCTGACAAATATATCATGTTAATTATTCCAATAGTGTTCCGTTGAGAGACGAGCACGAGTTGAACGAAGGTGAACTGGAGACGTCCTCGTGGCGAGTTCGAAACAAAAGACGCGAGAAAAGGAGGTTCCTGAATCTCGCCTGCTCTATACCTGCATATAGACTGGATGTTGTGTGATGATAGATGTGTGATCAACTACACGTCTAAACAGAAAATCAAATGGTCTCACTTACACGTCCAACAATGAGACACTTAAACATGTTATAAAGGCGTAATTATTTTCTCCTGTCTAAAAAAGAAGACAAATGTTGAATCCATTGGGATACCGGTACAAACTGCTGTCAACCCAGAAACACATTTTTCACGAAGGAAAAATGATAAAGTAGGGTTAAATGAATGCGTGTTTCTGAAGATTTAATACCGATTCCTTTTGGCAAAATATTTGAAAACGTTTGTAGAGATTAGCTAAACTAAGTCTCGGGTAACTATTATACTATATATGGGAAAGACTTTTAGTGAATATTAACTCTCTGGTCAATACAAACTTAGTTTTTATCTGGTCTTTATTGACATTGATACGATAAAATAGACAATAAAGGAGACTATTATCTCGTATTATCATTGTTTCTAATCGATTAGTTATTTGTACAAATACTAAAGCTCTTTATTACAATACAGAAGTTAATGCTTCATTGGACTCTATGGACATAAACAGGCGATAGTTATGTCGGCGATGTGTGTGTCTTCAATGACAACCATATCCCTAAATACAGTTTTTTCCAAGTTAGGTATTCATGGTGTGAAAAAATATGTTTGTTAAAACAGTGAACACTTAAAATATAGACGGCGCGGGCGCGGTGTAAGTCGGTTTAAATGCGTTGTAATATACATCTTGCTTACATAGTTACAACTTGTTTTAAAATTATATATATATTACATTCCAGGCATTAGCTGAACAACGAACCTTTTCTCTTTATGAAGTTTCACATGGCAACCTCACTTTCACAAATCATGTGTGCTATAGCAATACAGGTAATATTGGTACTAACCCATGTTAAATTGTCACAAATACAAAAGTTGCACTTTAAGTATTTACATCTGACTTTGTACGTGTCTGACGTGGCCAGACAAGGCTCGGTGTTAGTCAATTTTACACACTATCTCCATGGAGTAGCAGGGATGATATGAGTGTCAGTCAGCCGCCTATCGTGAGTGAGGTTATCGGGCAAGACAGAACCGGGCAGCTTCTGGTAACCGTTAACATGTGCCCCTTGTCCCAGTAAGCTTCGCCTTCCACTTGTATACGTATTAATAAGTATAAATGTGCGATTTCATATCAAGTATATATTAAAATATTTTAATGGAAATAATATGCACGGAAATAAATAATTAACAAACTCATTGAAATTAATATTTTCTTGAAATCAATGATATTAAACTGGTGGCTGGCGATATTTTACTTAAACTATTGTTACATATAAGACAGTTAAGCAGCATTGTTCAATGAACCAGACATTTGAACAAGGGTTATAGTTAATTTAGGAGATGTTAACAAAATAATAATTTCAAGATAAAATTAAAACAAAGCATTTTAACAATATTATATTGTTGAACTGCTGTTAAATTTGCCAGTTCCCAAGGGAAGGTGTGCATATAAACAAATAAACACAGATCTGAATTCCTTCAATACCATAGAAGTAATTACTAGCAAAGCTATCATATTAATGTCGTTAGGATCACTAAAAATTCAACACGTTCAGCAAATGAAAAAAAATGTTTTATACACAGGGTTTACTTTAGGTCTATATGTTTAGCTTTATTTTTATTCATTGGACTTTAACTGTTATACCATCGGAACAGTTGGAATCTGGCATTCAGCCAATCAACCCAAACAGCTTAGACCTATAATGCATATACATTTATACAGTAGTTATATTTAGGTAAAATAACAGTGCAATGATATAGTTTGATTCGAAAGCATTAAATAATATACCAGTGTAAAACAAATCTTTATTTATAATGCCTTATGCTTATCAGGAATATATCATATATATTCCCACTGATGAGTTTCATCAAGTAGAGTTAATGTACGACTTCAAGATACATATTAATACATGGTTATTTAATATTTCGGTTTATGTTAAAACCCTTGTTAAGGATGAAAATAAACTGAAATATTGAATCACCATGTACCCATGTGTATGTTTTATTGGAGTTGTAAGTTTAGTCCACTTCAAACAAAGTGTTTTTTATTATTATAAAATATTAAGAAATCTTAAATATAGTCTTCATTTTCTGTAAAAGAGCTGCAGTTACACTTCACGAAAGTTAAATGGTGTTCTTTTATAGTCAGCTGTCTTTATACTAATATCATTTCCACACATTCGATTTTATTACCAATGATAATTCATATATCGTTAAGAACTCTTATTTAAGAAGGCAAATCTGTGTATCTAAGTTGGACGTGGGCGCCATTTTGCATAAGTTGAACTGTTTCTGCGGCTTGTATTACATATTCAGATCGCAGAACTATTGGTCGAATATATTGCAGTTACTAAAAAATATTGTATAGTTGACTGCTCAGCATAACTCCGTTCACATAATTTTTGTTCTAGTTACAAATATAAAATCAATTCAAATACCATCTCTATAGTTTTATTACATTTGCATAGTTAGACCGTCGACAGACACGTCTAGTATGCATAGCCACAACCTCCCTTCCATTGGCTCCATACTTCATGCAGACATGGGGCAGCGCTAAGCGGGATGGCATGGCGTGTTCAGGCACTACTACAGACGACTCCTGTACAACAGTTCGGCATATAGATAACCAATGAGTAGAGATACGCGACGCGCAGCTGTAGGCAGAATGCACGTTATCTGAACACAAACGGCGTACACTATTAAGCAGCTAAACTCGAGTTTTGATCTTTTTATCATTAATAAAAGTAACTTTGTTCTTATTCTAATGGCAAATAGGCCTAGTATAT
>JARDVA010000021.1:531131-545969 GCA_030265315.1 Mopalia swanii
ATTAAATTTATTAAAATCGTCGCCGTCTTACCTCTGTAGTTTAGAGAATGGATTGCTTGGTCATAAACGATGGCCATGTTTAGTTGTGATATTCCACACAGTACCACAAATTGTGCGGTTCTTATTCAAAGTCAACAATTTTTGCCAAAATTATATTTTTTACACGTTTTCGCGCAACTGGCATTTTTGCGTAGGGTAAGTGGGATGTATAAAATAGATCTCCGCCACCTGAGTTCCTAGAAAGAGCGTGCAGCGTGGGATTATCCTAAACTTGCAGGGCTGGCAAAGTTTATAATCTATTTGATACTTGATAGTTGCAAATCGAGCTTTTTTCCACAACGTGATAGTTAAATAGATTTTCATTTCTCTTTACACGCTGGTCATGATCAAATGTAGGCCAGAATATACAGCGTGGAAAAAACCAAACAAACAGGATTTATTGAAGGGACCTGACATCCATATGGTTCACCAAAATGTGTGTACTATCAAAGTGATAAGCCATTAGTTTGTTTCGTTCGTGCAGAGGTATTTGTATAACAAAAGCGTGATAATGAGTGATCTCGATCGGTTATCCATATTGTCATCAGTCATTCTGAAAAGGCAACGATGTACAGGAATTCTAGGCACATTAGCTGAGCCGGGATTTCCTATAATGGCTGTAGCAAGGGTCCGTTTTCGTTTAAAAAAGATGCTAATGCAGGTGTTTTCGAACGGAAAAAACTGTCAGCAGACGGTTGCTTATAAGAGTCTATTAGGTAACTCTCACCTTCTTCCGTTGTCTATATATAAGCGGTATAATCCACCAACTCTGGCCGAATCTGAGGCGATTCAATAACTTTGACATTCGGTCGTCTAGACATATCTATCCAATCAATAGACTGAAATGCCTCAGGTGAATTAGGAATTCCCGTCAATAAAGCACAAGACTGCGTTGACGATACCTGGATCTAAGGCCCATAGGATTCCATAGAAAAATCAGAAACATTCCACTGAAATTATATCTTTGTAAGGACCTTGCCCTTTCAAGTGAAAGCATTTTAAATTATTTTGATGAAAGGATTCGAATTTTATATTGGTGCAATTTTGGAGGCTTTTATATAACTTCTAAAAATATTGTTGGTATGACTGCACAGAGAACAATGCCGTATTATTGATTTTTGTTGTTGTTTTAATGGGGTTTAACGCCGTACTCAAGGTTGTTTCACTCAAAAGACTTCGAGACAGGCTTATTAGTGAAAGAAATCGCCCTCAACGACACGGTCAACGAATGATGACAGGACAATCACAATACACAATACAAACAGCAATAAACGCAAGTAACCAGAGCATTTTTTCTGAGCCCGAGGTAAACGAATGCTCAACTGACGTATATTTTGGACAAAAGTTTTATTACATAGTGTCTTCACTCAACGAAGCCTAAAAGCTAGAAACCTTTCTTGTGGCGCCATTTAAAGTCTTCCAATCAAAAGGGTAAGGTCACAAAGATATCGAATGCATTTCCGATGTACTTCATCACGAATGTCGGATTTGTCTCAGTTCTACATTTCTGTTTGTCGTTAAAAAATCTCGGTAACAGTGGCCTCAATACAAATGCAGCCAATAGTATGCCTGCACAATGTTGGACATATTGCTATTAAAACTACTTCATAACTGTCGCACACAACTGGTGTCGAACGTTATTTTAAAGAGGCGGTATACCACATGACCTCATCTCCGACGTACTTGTCTTGTTTAAAATGTTAACTTATAATGTGCAATGTAATAGAATGACAATGCAAACGATTGTTTAAAATGATAAAGGCACAAGAAGCAATCCATCTAAGCTGTATTTGGTAAAAAATCTTGAATACAATCGTGGATTAAATGTGATATATACGACAAAGATGGATACCGTCTCAGCACGCTGGGACGTTTCCACTTCCTGACCCAAGCTGTATTTGGTAATACAATCGCGGATTAAATCTGATATATACGACAAAGATGGATATCATCTCAGGACGTTTCCACTTCCTGACCCTTGTGGCCAGAATAGAATTGCACCACTGTCCAAACATCTTCCAATAATCTTTCGGAAAATTTTACAACAATATCAACAACAAAACGTGTATAGCCGTCTCAAAGTGTCACCAAAGGCCTTACGCGCATGATGTTGTCAACAATTCCAAAATATTTATATTTTTGCATAACAATAAACGTTAAAGTGAATGAATGTTTGAGAAAATGGTTATCCTGACAACTGAATTAATATATATAAATTTGTGATTTCTCCCTATTCTTGTTATCTTTCCATTTTTCTTTCTTTCTTTACTTTCTTAGTCCCGAATACGCTCCCCCTGTCTCAATCCGCCACTGCAATCCATCGCCACTGATATTAGAGAGCTACAACGTCAGCAAGTGGTTATAATAGCTCCATGCACTCTTTGAAATAATAGTTTTTTGAGAGTTCTTTAAAAAAGAGGGTGGTTCTACAAATAACCAAGATGGTTTTATATGGAACCATTACAACAAAAATAGCTCTTTGATCTAAAAAGAAAGGGAGAAATACTTGGAACAGTTGCCGCGAAGGCTACATACAGAACCAAAAAGGGTTCCACCAGAGCCATGACAGAAGAACCTTAAATGGTTCCATTAGAGCCATATTTGTTAAAGATACTAAATTCCATGCAATTGATGTAAGTCACCTGAGCTAATTAAGGCAACAATAGCATAAATCATGTATGCCAGTCACTCAAGTATTACGTACTGCCTGTAGTGGTAAGTTAACGGTCATATTAAGACGATGGTATAAGGGTTTTGCCGGAAACTTAGTTAGTTGGCAGACAACTTTCAGCTTATGTGATTATACGTCCGTTTAACGCCCTCAAAAGCTGTGTTCCATTACAATGCAACGTTAACAATGTCGTTTCCATGACAGCATTCTGTAAACTTCAATCTGGATGACATATGTACATTATGGTAGCAATTGCTTTACGCAGTGTTGTACATATATGGTAATAAATGGCGACAACTTAATTATAATAGTTATATTATACAGGCTGATTTCAAAGCTGATGTATACAAAACGCTCGTCTGTTCTCCATCGCACAACACAGTAGAACCAAATGATTGGCATCGATTACAATACCTTCTTACAAACAAACCAGAGGCTGACTATTTCATAAAATGGCTTGAACGTCAGAATTTTTTAAGCGAATGAGAAAATCTGGCCATAAACACACAACGTATAAAATATGAAAATTATTCAATAGATACTCGTAGAGAAAGACAATTTACATTACGACAGCAAGCTTGCAACATTTCATCTTAACTTTCATATATATCTCCTTAGGTGATTCAGTTTATTGTTTTAAAGTTGATTGGTGGATCGAATAGCCCAATAATGTGCATGCCTCAATAATAAAATACTGAACCTTCATGTAATATCGTATTTTGGTAGGGAATATGGACCAAATAAGACTGGTTTGTCAGTTTTAAAGGCACATGCATACGAATAATAAACATATACTAGTTCCATCTGCAATCTTGTGGTGCTTCTCGTATACATTGTCAGTGCTTGACAACGCGTGGATACAACTTTTGAAAACATTGGATACAACTAGACAGTGGAACCATAACCCCGAGAGTCGGGTGCCAAAAAAGCAAATAGCCAACAATAAATGTCGTCTAGCTAGACAGCTTTTAGGTTATTTGTTCCTGTGTGCAAGTTCGTTCATGAACTAACTATCTGTTGTATCAAAGCATCTCTAAATAACGCACAAATTAAAATTACGATTTAGCTATTTGGATACCGGTTAGATACAAGATTGACTCTACATAGAAATGATAGTTAAATCATTTGACATAATACGTGCAAGGTTTAAATCTCGTTCACTGAACAAGCATCCCCAAACATGTACACAGGTCGTGTTGACTTCAATTCAGTTGATTTTTTTTATCGGATGAGGAAAGAGTGGATGCTGCCATGCTGTGAAGGTATCAGAAACAATGGCTGTCACAGGCATGGCTAGCATGCGTGTACTCTAAGAACATACCATTCAGTATGAGAGGAATAAAGAGGAGCCGTCAACATAAGGCGCTGTAATACACATGGTATCGTTCAACGTGCTATCGTAAAGGCCACAATGCAAAAGCTTCTTACTGTAAGAATAGGTCGTGGGAAAGTCAACAATAAGAAACTGTTCAATCATGGCATGATTATATTAAATTATTAAGTTGTAAATCAAAAAAGTACAATAGATTTATATAAATGTTAATCACTTCGCAAGGTTGCATATAAGTGTTTTCTTTGTTGAGGATGGAAAATTTAAGTGCTCTCTCGCTCTTGTATTCATATCGACCCGGTGAAAGATCTTAAATTACCGGGGGTCAGAGTTCAAGGCTTTCACAGACATCGGTCAAGGGCACATGCTATTCAAATCCCTCAGAAAGAAAAGATAATGCCCATTAAATCTCCGTTTTAAGTCTCCCCTCTCAAAGTAATAGTCAAGAGGGTCATGTCTTCAAAGAAACTTACGGTATAATCAATATCAAAATAAGAAAACACATTGATGTGTAAATCAAACTATTTCAAATAAATCATTCATTTCAGTTTTATAACTACAATGTCTCTAAGCATGTGGTTTGAGATAAACATGAGTGGTTGAGATGCTGGGGACTTGTTTCATAGGCAACGATTCCGACATGGGCCAGATCAACAACACAACGTAAACTCACTACACCCACCAAATGCTTACAGACTTTTTTCTTAACAACTTATGATGCTTTGCAACGAATGCACAATGTAGTATTATTTGCAGACACAACTTCTAATTTTCTGAAGCACTGTTTGAACGCCTGATTGTCTCCAATTACAGCGTGACACATAATTCACCCAGACTAGCTAACATTGGTATCATGTAGACCAAAGACCTTGTTCCCTGGGGTCGACATGGAATCCGGGCGAAGCACATGGTTAGGGTTTCTTGAGGGTTGTCCCATTCGCTCTGGAATGACAGCTCTGAGAGTCGTCGACATATGTCAATCAAACAGAATCAAACCTGTTCACATCTCCAAGGCTCTTTTAGGGGCAATATTAAATCCAAAAACAATTGGAAAAAAGTTCAAAGTTTTGATAATATTTCTATAGCTCATTTAACTAGTTTAAATGAAAAGTGCGTCTTTAATTATAACATATTTTTATTTGGAATTTGGTACTTTTTAAAGTTTCGGTAATCGATCGCACCCTCTTAAACCTCTATTAAAGTGCATAGCGCTAATTCAGCATATGGAAGTATCTTAAAAGTTTTTTTACTTCATCACAAATCTCAGAGAGTGGTGGAATGGTCGCCACCAATACGATTGGCCCAGCAAACGTCATCACATTTAAAAGGCGTGTCTACCCCGAGATCATTAGTCGTCGGCTTGTAGTCTGCCCTAGGATTCCGTGTAGGTAGGCCTATAGCTGGGACGACTCTTTAGGCTACATTTACTAGGAACCTTGTGTCGCAATCGAGTGGTTGCAGCACGGCTCTTCCTAGCCAAAATCCAAGATGAGGGGGGAATTCCTCCTTGCGTTCATCTGTTTATTCTCCACCGTATCGGCACAGTCCAGTGAGTACATACTTTATTACAAGTTATCATTTTAATATGTAATATATGAACGAGAGTGAAAACGAGTCTGGACTATTTGATAAAATGACGTTATTACAATGTAGACAGTTAATCTAGATTATAAAAGCTTCATCCAAATCAGGAATCGCTCCATGTTTGGTATTTTTATTGTAGATTCTTTGAGATTAACAATTTAACAGAGATGAATATGTGAGTTAAAATGTCCCCTTGCCATATTTTTGCCAATACGTTACGATTAAGCTTTAGCGGTACTGTAAGTTTGGCAGTATTTGATCCCTCTGTATAGTTTTAGCCCTTATCTTGCATTTGGCACATGTGAAGAAATGGCCACCGTCTTAACTTCCTTTCCAAATGACCCACTTTAATATATTGTTGCTACTCAAAAGTCTAAACAACCACTTTTAAAAAAAGCGAAAGATTTTAAATGGTTTCATCCTTTACTTAAACAAAAGCGCGTACTATAATAGTAGTTTGGTATGTACAGATTGTATCCGTCAGGTTGTTATTAAACGTCACAGTTTCTTGGTGACATCTTCCAAAGTTACATAAACGCCATATTGGAATATGGGAGGAGCCCAAGTACATTCACTAGCCCCGCCCAGGAACATGATTGACGTGGATGCTCGAAACGTTTAAGTGTATACAACGCCATACAAAGTAACAGATGAACTATATTATGCCCCACCATTCAATTCCATTGGACATTTTATTTTTTAAAATCTATATTATACGCTATAATGTAAATTTGACAGATCAAGACATTTTAGTTATTTTTGTCCACTGTCCTTCACCCCCTGTATAGTTCGTTTTATAATACCTTAATGCTTTAACACGAATTTAAGTATTTTAGTTTATCCTTCAAAGTAAAAGTCGTATAGATAAGTCGACATAAAGAAAGCCATATGCCCTTAGCTATTTCTCTGTAGACCTATTCTACAAGTGGCTAGTTTCGACTTGAGTTTCCCACATGCAGCCGTCAGTTAATGTCAACCATATGTTAAAGCTGGGACCTGGATTGACAGGGATTGTGTAGCCCTGGAGTCTTCGGGTCTTTAGACTGAAATTCTTACATGCGCTAGTACTATACCAGCCAAAAGATGAGTACATCTCTACACTCTATTGAAGTCCAGAGCAAACTTAAGAAATTTACAAGTTTACACGTTTACATTGGCCATTGTTGTATTTAGAAGTCGAAATTGTTTTTTCCATCTATACAATACAATACAATAACATAACTAGTTGGCTATCATTACTAGTTGGCTATCATTAGTGGTTGGCTATCAATACAATAACATTACTAGTTGGCTATCTATACATGCAAAATAAAGAACAGATCCACTCGCTTGACGCATTAACACATATATACACCTAACTAGTATTTAGTATATTTTGGAACCGAGGATTTGTTTTAATATCAGCTTTCTAGTTGAACTGAATGTCGTCACTACAAAACTATCTGACATTAATATGACCTTGCCAGAGCTGTGTCTTTCTACTGCATCGACATGGTCGTTAAGTAAAGCATTCTTGGTACTAATATGTTATAATAATTTAAATCTTACGGTGCTTAAAATAACAGGAATACAGAATTGAAATATCAACATACGAATAGGGTATATTAATGTACAATACGATATATATAGTATATGTATCAAATTGGTTTTATTAATTGAAGTTTGTTTATTAAAATCCTTACTGATAACTTTTCATGCATAAATGAAATGCATTTACTCACCTGTATGACACAACTCCACTATAAACATAACTTCATTATTGAAGGGTTCTTAGGTGAAAAGAATAACAATTAACATAAATAGGCGTATTTTTAGATATTTTGAATATAGAAAATGCGGCAAGGATTTTAAATATATATATATATAACAGTAAAGCCGGGTTTGAATCCCGGTGCAGGCAAAGACATTTTATCTCTGCTTATTTATTCCAAATATATAACAATATCACACCACGATCATCCACTAACCACAGTTCCTTATAAAGTTCAAGGTCACTTGAAAGCGGATAGTTCTTATCAGATGTCATTTGATTCTGAAAATGTCTAAGAGTTGAAATATAATACTAACTTATGATATAAGATACTGTTTTAGAAAAGCTAAATAGATACAAGTTCTGTTAACGTCAGTATAATATCTTTCAGGGACATTTTATAACCTTTGTCTGACACCGATTTAGCGCTTCAGAATTTATGTCAAACGTATTATTACATGTCAATGTTTCATCGTTTGGTACACAGACATGAACATAACATACATCGACTAGAAGGAGTTACATGCACCCTGGTACTATCAAAAGTATAAATGTTCCCATTTAACAGCCGGTTTACTGCGGTCTTGCATTGCTAATTTACACATATTGTCTTATTGCACTATGTTTTTTAACTTCATATTGCCATATTTTGTGACACCTGGTCTCGATGTGGGCTTCTTTCCCACATATCAGTGAAATGCCCTAAAGAACGACGAAACTCCACAATTATAGAGAAACAAAATAAAGTTTAGGAGAGGTGTGCTTGGGAACATAGTAGATTCCCATTAACAATGGCTCGTCCTAAGGCCTACATCATTTCCGATTAGAGACTGGTCGTTCGACTGAAAGAAGTGAATATTTACGAAATAAAGGGATAATATGCCCTCAAAGTCACCATTTCATTGCACACATGTCCACCATGACGTCAAGTGAACGCCTTTATGAATAATCGACATATGCTCTCTTGTAGCGCAAAGTAAATTTTATAAGCAAAATGTTGAAGATATGTGAATGCCCAATTGTTCTCCTACAATATGAAGCGGAATGTTTAACATAGATGTTCGGCAGGGGGCGCATGGCTTCTGACAGCTAAAGCGCCTTTTCACCAGCTTAATATGGTGAAGGGTTGTACAGCGGGTATACGAATATTAACAGTTAGTGTGTTAGTTGTGTGGGGTGTAGCGATTAACATATGGGAAATCCAAACTGAACACGAGTAACCATTACACTGAATGCCACATGCGTTAGAACAGTTGTCCCCCAGGTTTTCGCTCTCTGTGCAGACAATGTACAGTGTTTCACATTTCACGACATTTCGTGCTTATAACGATCACTAAATGTGAAGATTTGGTGGTTTGTGTGGGACTTAAATCATACATACTTTGTGGAAATTAATTCGCATAAAACTGCGTGGCAGGCCAATGGATGAAGACAACGTCATATAAAGCCACTGAAAATACACAATAAAACTGCATACATGACCAGCGCAGAATGCAATACGTGGCTCTATTAAACAAACTGTTCGTATTTACTGTTGCAAAAAAACCAACAGCTTCTTATCACACCCTTGCCAGGAGTGCAGCATTAAAAATAATATGAAACAATAATTCTATAGAAATCGTGCAGAATGATTACCTACACATGAAATAAACATCAACTTGTCTAACACAGCTTTTGAAAGTTAGACAATTGTTTTACACATTTATAAGAGCTTGTGATTGGTCAAATGACACGAACATGTCAATAATAGACACGTCACTGAGTGTCTGTTTACATGCCTACTATAACTATAAACTAATATAACCATTGGTGTCAATACCCATTGTAAACCAAACGGTCAAATAACTTATCCTTGCAATGGATACCGTCCCATGTACACAATGTAGACAGCTTTAGACGTAGGCTTACATTTTATATTCATACATTCATAAACACATGCAATATAAGACATAACAAAAATCAACAAGAATAAAAAAGACAGACAAATGACTGTCCAAACCCCCGTACACAGAGAAACTACTATACTTTTCCTGAAATACAAGAAAAAGGACATTGGCAGATCTTTATAAATAACTAAGGGCCAAACAAATAAGAAGATTGCATTTTTTGTTCGCTTGGTCATCTACATGTGATTACTTGGCATTAACACATACGGTGAGGTGGTATTGGTTAGATATAAAACGTTAGAAACAGATGAAAGATTCCTTACTGCTTAGTTACATAATCTATTTAACCTATTGTTGCAGACTTTGGCGGTTGTGATGTAGAGGGCCAGTGGGCAGAGCACGGTGCAAGTGTTCGACCTCAGCCTTTCCGCGAACCATGCCGCGAGTGTCAATGTCTCAATGGAGTGGCAACATGCTATACCATTGAGTGTAAGGAACCTCGATGTGCCAATCCAATCCCAATAGAGGGCGAGTGTTGTCCCGTTTGTCCAGGTAAATATATATATTTGTATTATCTACGTATCGATTCCGTTTGGGGATAGCGTCGTGTAGTAGGTCCTCATAAATAGTCCTTTAACTGCTAAAATAGATCAGTATATGTTGAATATTAAATTACCCGTGTGTTAAGGTAAATATTCCTTAAATCTCTAAACCAAAAGCGTCTAGGGAGAGTGTTTTCCTGTATTTCCACATGTATGAACCATTTCTTCCACAGAGAAGCACTCCCTTTGTCCTCTATAAATCTTATCCTTTTAGTGGCAGTGTTAAATCGCTAAACTAAATATACGTCTAGGGATAGTGTATTCCGTATATACATAGAAATAGTTTTTCAATTGATAAACCAAGCCCTTTTAGTGCAAGTGTTTACCCTTATGGCCAAGTAAATATTCTTCGAATGTAAAAACCAAACGCTTTTAGTGCTAGTGTTTACCAATATGTCCAATTAACCTTAAAGTGGCCCTTAAATGTCTAATCAAACCTGCACTTTAATTATGATTTATGCAACCATGAATTTAATGTTTACTTAACCCTGAATAAATGACTCTCTACCCGGATAATTATAATATATAGAATAACTACGTGTGTAAGAATATTTTGTTTCTGCTGATGAGTTTAGTATATAACAAGAATAGCGAAACTCCGAAGAACAAAAGACTCGTTTTGGAGACCCTGATAAATGTATAATAAATCGATCAATAATGGCCAATCGCTCTTCGGACAACTCTTGTACTACCCGAGCAGGTCGGTAAAAGTTAGCAGAGCGCCCTTTGGAATGAACTCTTTTGATATATTTAAAAAACCTAAAAATTAAGATTTATGTTTGACGCCAAACTGATTTGCATTAAAGCGAACATATATTTTTTGTTGTATTTTCAGAAGAAGAGAAGGAAGTCGAGGTAGGTGTTGTATTGCTTTTTAATAACAATGTATATTTATCATAGTATTGTTTCACGCGTCTCTTCAATACGAGGAGTTAAAGCCAGAAAAAGAGTTTTATGTGAAAATGAAGTTTATGATGAACATTTCAATAATGAAATTTTAGATACAGAATTCGGCATCAGTTTATAAGGAACAAGATTTTATGAAATTGTTTGTATAACTATTACTTTGATTAAACAAACTTTCTGGATGGATTTATTATGGGATTAATTTTGTTGATGTGGATTTCTGTCCTTACAGATTCCAGCCAACCTTCCTCCTGTGGACGTACCCGGCAGAATGGTGAGTATTCTGTGATTAAACTCCTAAACGTGTAAGGATGTTTGCCAATATCGATTTCAGCAAAACTAACTGAAGTTCATGGGCTTGTGCTTACTTTTACATACTACAATTACTCCATATACGTATGTTAAACAATATACAATGTACACGTGTAAAAGGTGCTTTTGTGACATGCCGTCAGATACACCTGATTTACTTTAAACTATCGCGAAAAGGGGTAATTTTTGAAACAACATGACGGATTATCTGTATATTTGTTGTCAGGGTCGCCGTGGAAACGATGGACAATCAGGTGCACATGGACCCCAAGGATCAAGGGTAGGTGTTTATGGTGATTAATGCTGAAAAATGAATACAAAATCTGTATTTAATAAAGTTTCTATTGAAATAAAGGTTTGTCCGTATGGATCATCGAATGAATGTGAAACAGACATATACAAAACGCCATTAAAAGTACCAAATATATAATCGCAATAAAACTTTACTGAAACCAAAGACATGAAAGCATTGTTCAAATGGGCACATTTAATTATTCTTTTGAAACACATGTAAGACCGTTTCATTTCGCCCCATCGCAATATGTCTTCATTGTTCACCAGTGACATCGGTTTTTCGACGATACAGCCTTTTTGTTGGTAAACTTTGTGCCAAATGTTAAGCAAAATAGCTATTTGCAAAATGCCGTGCACTCGTATAGAGAAACATTTCAAAATATATCGCCTTGGTTTATATTATATTGTTTGTTTATAGGGCGACTCAGGAAGAAACGGTGGGAATGGTGTACCAGGACCCCCAGGACCCCCAGGCCCCGCACCCGACGTAAGTTCAAATACCACAACAAATCAAACTGTTTCATATCCATTAATATATTAAGAGATAATTTACACACGTTTCAAAACATGCATTGATGTGACAGACTAGTCAATTTGTAACTGTAAATTGAAGAATAAAATGAATGAAAATATCATGCTATTTGATATGTTTTATGCAGTTTTTGCTAATTCATCACATTTCCAATTAGCTACAGAAAATTGTATAGAGGAAGTTTTCATTGTTTTTAAGAATTTTGATCATGTTTTTATTGTTTTGACAAAATGTTATATTTTTCTGTTTTGTTTTGACAGTATCAAGCCGATAACTACTTCCCCCAGGGAGCAAACAAAGGCTATGGATTCCAACAATCTCAATATATCACCGCTCAACCGGTAAGTGATTAATTCTACTGGTTCGTTTAGTGAATCATTCCGTGGACCATGCTGTGCCTCGGTCTGTGGGTTGAGGTGATCCACTTTTCCATTCAGCATCCCACATCAATTAACACACCGAGTCGGTATGTGAGGTCCAATGCCATACTGTTAGTGTTATCACATTACTAAAGCCCGATATTACTATTCCCATGCCGTGTGATAACATGTGATTATCTAAAGATAACGATAAGCAATCTTGGACAAATCGGAATTGTTTACGTCGCTTTTCTTCATGATAAATCAATTGTCATATATTAATATGATACAGGAATAAGTTGAGCTTGTGACTATATAGACAATGTTATAATATTCTTATATCACATTCGGCTCATAGTCTTAAACAAACCCTTTGTTGAATTCAACTTCACGGATATGGTATTAAAAACAATCCAAGGTAACAACCGAAATGTTTCTTATCCCCAAAACTGACATGACTAATTGTACCACCTCTGATCATTATATAATATTGTTCTTACAGGGTCCTCAAGGTCCCCGGGGTCCACCAGGCCCTCCCGGACAGCCGGTAAGTTTCAATCGCTAACCAATCTTCTTACTAAACTTAAAACCAAATTAAATTTAAAAAATAAAATAAATAATATTGATTTTTAGGAACAACTGTTTTCTTTGATAAATAAAAAACTTATTCAAAAGCCTGAACATTGAATAAAACTTACCTATTAAGGATAATATATATTATAGAATTATATACTGCTCCAACGTAATCCATTCCTATGAGATGTATTTTTTTGTTCACATGTTTCCTGTAATATGTGTATTAATTTTGTTGTAGGGTCCATCTGGGTTCCAAGGTCTTCCTGGAGAAGCTGGGGATCCGGGTCAACCCGTAAGTATCAAACAATCCACCCTGATTCAATGGCGCTCAACCTTAAATCTGCTATCGTTACTTTGGTCTACTAGTATTTGTTATTAACTTGCTTATTTTGACCTAAGTATCTCATCAAAGTTATCATTACGGATACTTTGATCGGAGTACATCAACACAGCTTTGACTGAAATGTGTGCACTTTGGCGTTTCACTTGAGTAGCCTACCATTAATGGGGCTTCTTGTCAAGCATAAATTCCCATTTGTTATTCCAGCGTTAACGTAACTTAATTAATAATTAATGACATTTACCTTAAATTATTCCAACGTTGCTCTAACCTGTATATTTCAGCGTTATACTGACTTAAGTATGCAAGTGTTTGCGGTGACGTGAGTGTTCCGGCGTTTTTACTGGAGTATTACAGCGTTACTCTGACACTATAATCCTAACGTTACTCATGTATTTTATACACAACACTGAAGACTTCCAGACAGAGGGGAAACAACTCTGTCATTCATGTCATTTTATACAATTTCTGGTGCCATAATATATCTCCCCTTAATTGTTAATAAACAAATCCAGAACTTGATTTTCATTTTATTCAAAGAAAACCTGTTTACCCATACTTTTATCTAGTTTTTCAGTCATGTATTAAAGCAGATCAAGTAGTGGAATTAGTTTCCATGTTGTATATGAACATATGAATAGTCTCATTGCCTCAATGTCTATGTGGTAATCACTGTGTGTCTTGTTTTCCTGCAGGGCAATCCGGGTCCAAGAGGACCCCCAGGAGCACCAGGATTAGTCGGTCAAGATGTAAGTTTAACAACCTATTTTATAAAGAAAGTTTTGTTGGACTTAAGTTTGCCACTAGGTAATTAATTATCCTTAATATTTTTTTAATAACCAAAAAGTTAAATGTTACTCGGTTAAGTTCAAAAGTTTTATCGTTTTCTTTATAGTATGAAAACAAATCAATGGTCGGTCAACTTACAAATTCTACATGTACATCTGTGTTTTGTGGGACATTTTATTGAAGTGTTATAATTCCGATGACTTGTAATGTTTTAGGGAGATTCCGGACGTGATGGAGAATCGGGACCACGTGGTCTCCAGGGTCTTCAGGTAAGGACTACTGCTACTTCTTGTCAGTTAGGCATCAATTAGTCTTAATGGTTTTCATGCACCTTTGCTCAATTTATTACCAAAATGAATAAATTATACACAATCCATTTAGATTTTGTTTACGATTCTATATTAAGGACAAAAGTCCAACAGTTTTAAATAGTTTTATCGACATTTCAGATAAACTCTTAATTTCTGCTTATGTTGTTATTTTCCTGTTAATTAAAACTATTGGCTTGTTTATTGCAGGGCGGCAGAGGTCTCCCAGGCATCCCAGGCCTACCCGGACCTAAAGGACACAGGGTGATTTATCATTTATAACATTTTTTAGTAAATCTCTACAATTACTTTAAATACCTGTTTTGTCATAACCACAGTCAATCCGTGCAATGCTTTTCTAACTAGATATTGGTTAAAAACTAAAGACAAGCTTATGATTTCTTTATGTCTGTTGAGTGATATATACTGTTGTCCATCAGCTTATGATTTCATTATATCTGTTGAGTGATATATACTGTTGTTCATCAGCTTATGATTTCATTATATCTGTTGAGTGATATATACTGTTGTTCATCAGCTTATGATTTCATTATATCTGT
>JARDVA010000021.1:549508-560246 GCA_030265315.1 Mopalia swanii
CTGTAGATCTGTAAAACAGCACAACCCATATTGTCCACAAAATAAAGTTCATAAAACCAGAGTAAAAATAGCTAAAATTGTCACTTATTGGATTTGGATTGTGCATAAGACTAATTTTATAAACAATAAATACGGATTGATAAGTTAATTACAAATGACATATGTAGTATAAAACAAGAGAAAAAAAAACTATAAGGCGGGGCGAATGATGCGTGGTATTAAAAGTTGATTACCTATCATTATTGGTTGAGGGTGACCTTGTGATAGTACAGGGTGTGCTAAAGGTGATGCTAATTGTAACCCTGGATGTGCAAAAGCTGGATGACCAGCTCCTGCTATCAACTGAGTAGGTAAATGACCAGCCAAAGAGTGACCTGGAATTGCATGCCCAGATAACCCGGCCAAATAAGGGTTTGCTGCCGTTGGAAATGCAGATATGGGCAGGCCAGCCGCAGACATTTGCAATGCACCGCCTGTTAATCCTGGTATATGGAAACCAGCAGCAGCAGCCGCTGCAGCATTAGCTGATAATGCAGACGGGTAGGCAATGCGTGTGGGAACATGTCCGGCAAGCTGAACCATATGCCCACCCCCAGGGCCAGGCAGAGCCAACATGGGGGTACCATGGGTCTGAAGTGGAACCCCAGCTTGGGTAAACAAACCTGATCCAGACATGAATAACTGCGGCTGGCTTGTCAGTATCTGTGGCATGAGCTGACCAGCAGATGTAGGGCTTTGAGCCATTATTAATGCAGGGTGAGATTGAAGTGCAGGGTTTTCACTACCAGGAAGAGCTATCAATGTGGGCTGTACTAAACCAAGACTCTGTGCGTCTGCCTCTGCTTCCTGTTCTAGTTCCACAGTTTCTTCCATTTCCATTGCTTGTGCTTCCGAATCTTCACTGTCTGAACTCTCTACTGGTTGACCCGACAGCTCTTGCAACTGTCTCCTTTGTTGTTTCTTTGCATGTTTTTGAGCTTGGGCTTGAAGCTGACGATATTGTTCTTCTTGTTCAGGGGGTATAATAATGGGAGGTGGGAGTGGTGTAGGTTCTGCTTTAACTTCTTCCTTTTTAGGGGGTGGGGGAGGTTGCGGTGAAGGAGATCTTGGAGGAGGCAATGGAGGTGGACCATCTCTATTTCCCTCTTCAGGATTCATATGAGGGTCACCTGATGGATCAAACCATGGTCGTGGACCTCTTATATCATTTGGCATCATGCCTGGACCATGTTGTCCAAAACCAGGTGGAGGCATTCGAGGTGGTGGTCCACGCTGGTTAAATCCTGGAGGCGGCATTCTGCACATATCAGGTCTGAAATCCCCTCTCAATGGAGGAAAACGACCAGGAAATGGTGGGCGATCTCCTCCAGGAAATGGAGGCCGACCAGAAAACTGAGGTCTTTCATTTCTTGGAAAAGGTGGATGTTCGCCCCTATATGGCATTCGATCACCATGGAAAGGTGGTCTTTCGTTTCCATAGAACGGTGGTCTGTCATTACCTGGAAAGCGAGGTCGCTCATTTCCAGGAAATGGATGTCGATCATTTCCGATATAAGGACGCATTTCTGGACGTGGAAATGGTGGCCTGTCTCCCATAAATCGTGGTCTTTCCCCCATAAATCTTGGTCTATCCATCATGGGATAGGGTGGACGATCTCCAAAAGGTGGACGGTCTCCGAAAGGTGGACGATCACCTCCAGGGTAAGGACCTCTGTGGTTTAGAGGGTATGGTTGTCTGAGGTAAGGACCTGGATTTCTGTGCAATCCCATAGGTGGTGGAGGCGGTGGTGCTAACAACGGCATTTGACCAGAATTGCAATCTAATGGCGTGGTTGTTTCAGAAGTGCCTAAATTTGCCTCCGAAGGAATGGAGTCTGCACATGTTTCATTAACACCATTGGTATTATCTGGTAAAGGAATATCAATGAGCGTTTTTTCATCTGCATTGTCTTTTTGATCCTGATCATTTTTATGTTGAGAGGCTGCAATCTTATCAACAACACTCTCAGCAGCACCTTGACTTACTAATTTAGCAGTTTCAGGGTCGCTCAACATTTTCTTCTTTTCTTTAATTTTATCTAGTACTCTCTGAGTTTGAGGAGTTACTTCATCCTTAACCAGGACAGAAGGCAATGGAATATCCAGCACACCACTGGAACCAGCTTCTCCAGCATTAACTGTACCAGGAGGCTTTTCCTCATCAGACGAAGATAAACTTCTATTTCTATCACTGGGTTTCTTTTTACTGTATCGTTTTTTAGTTCGTCTGTATCTACTCCTTGATCGTGATGAACTTGAATAGGATGATGACCTTGATCTTCCTCTCCTTGATGAATATGACCTAGATCTTGACCAAGAGCTAGACCTGGATCTTGAGTAAGAACGGGAGTACCCACTACTGCTATAAGACTGGCTCCTTGTTCTACTGTAAGATCTCTTTCTGCCAGAACGACCTCTTGAACGTGATCGACTCCTTGATGTAGAATACGAACTACTTCGTGAGTAGCTTCTATGTTTACGACGTGTTCCTGAATATGACCTGGATCTGGAGTATGAACGTGAGCTAGAGCGGGAGTATGACCGAGAGTCGTAACTATCAGATGAATACCGTGAATATGATCTACTACTGGATGAATAACTACGCCGTCCACGAGATTTTTCTCTATTAGATTTCAGATTGTCTGATGTTTTATTAACAGAATCTAAACTAGTTGATTTTTTAGGATCCATTTTCAAAGCACTTGTTTTGAGATCAACAGAATTTTCCAACTCGCTATCACTGGTATCCCAAGAGGGTTTAGAAGCCCCTGTCCCTTCCTTTTCTTCATACATGACTTCCATTGCATTCCAACTACTGTTTGTAGCATCATTTATTATAGGCTTAGAGCCATCTTTTTGGGACTTTGCAGATCCGGCTGTCTTATCATGCCTGTCAAGGGGTTTATTAATAGAAACTTGCTTGTCATTTTGTAATAAATGAAGTGTTCCCTTGTCTTTTGAATCAACAGTCTGAACAACTGCTTTTACTTTAGCTTGTAAAGCTTTTTCTAGCTTGGGGCTTTTGCCTTTCTTTATTTTGGGTTGATAACCTGGTTCTGCATTCTTCGATTCTTCTGACAATGATATTTTTCGCTTTCTATCAGATGATTCACAAGAAGGAGGAATTTCTTTTACATGCACATCTGCGTTACTGTTTTCAGTCTTTAAATGAAATTTGTTATTATTGCTGGATGTCTTTCCATTATCATCTTCTTTCTTAGTGAGATCCGAGGCCATATTACCCTCCCCTTCTTCAGTCTCCTCTTTCTTTACAATGTTTTCTGCTATTTTGTGAGATCGTTTTAGTTTCTTAGATTTTCGCCTTTTTGAGCGGTGTTTTGACTTGTGCTTAGTTTCCTGCCCTGGTTCACCGCGACCACTTAAATTGTCAGACTTATTTTGTAAGATACTTTCTTCATTTTCATTGTCCTCTTTTTTCTTTGAAGATTTCTTAGATTTCTTGTGCTTTGACTTGGATTTATGTTCTTTGTTTTGACCAGTTGTGTCCATACCTTCCTCACCATTGATAACACCGTCTGTCTTTTCTTTATTTTTCTTCTTTCTTTTCCTTTTACTGTGTATTTTTTCAACTGGCTTTCCATCGGCATCTAATTCCACTGGAATTTCTCTGCGTTTATGTCTTTTCTTTCGACTCTTCTTCTTTACTGACTTCACCTCACCTTCTGTGGCAGTTTCTTTTTCACCTTCTGGTTTAGCAGTTTTTCGTTTCTTCTTCTTCTTTTTTGACCGATGTTTTTTCTTGTGTTTTGTACGTTTATGTGTGGATGTGATGTCAGTTGATTGTTCAACTGTTATTTGATTAGCATCATTTGGTTCACAAGTTTGACTGTTTTCTTTGTCTTCTTGTGTTTTGCCTAAATCAGTTTTATTAGAAATTTCAGCTATTTCTACTAAAGGACTATCTGACAATGTTTTGTCACAAAGAGTAGCAGCTGAATTTGTTTCAAGATTTGGTAAATCATATTGGGGTGGTGTAAGTTTAGAAGGAATTTCTTCGTCTACAGGTAATTTGGATTTGCCTTTTAAAAGGGACGCAAAATTGAAGAATAAGGGGTTGCAACAGAAAGATATGTGAGGCTCTATTTTTGTATACTGAATCATTTCAATAGGCCAATTCAACTCTTTTGTTTCATCCTTACTTTTGACTTTTAAGAAAGCAGTAAGATTAACATTTTGTTTCACAGTGTCTGTGTTGCTTTCTTCTTCTAAGTGTTCTTTCGCTGGACATTCCGCAGTGTCTTTAACTGACCCACTTTCATCTTCAGTTGTTTCCATATTGGCTCCATCAACATCTTTTTGAAATGGCGATGAGGAGACAAGTTTCGCTTTCTGGCTCTTGGAAAAGGAAAAGCTGACCACAGCTTTCCCTCCATTGGTGTCGCTTGGACTTTCAGCACTTTCAATGTTCAACTCACTCCTACAACATGATAACAAACATTATCAGATATGCAGAATGTAGATTATTTGCTCTGTTTTCAAGTAAAAGTCAAAATAATTATCTACCTAAATTATAGTTATTCATTTATTACAGACAATAGAAAGAAACAATATTCAAGATGAATCAAGGTAAACCATTAAAAAGAACAATGATAAAATATTGTGAAAGAAACAAAAAAATGAAAACCAAACAAAACCACATGCAGCGAAACAAAAAAATACTTCAGTGACTCAAAAATGTTGAATAAAAAAAAGTTAATTTTGAGACAAGCAATGTTTCACTTTATGAAGAATATGCAAATAAAAGAATTCTGAAATTAAACAAAAAATCATGGTTAATTCAAGGCAAATAATGCAAACTTCTAAACATTAATGGGTTAAAATACGACTACAAATATGTCGGTTACAACAGTTTCAAACCAACAAACAAGGCACAGATAGAATATCAAAATATGGCTCACCTAAATAAACAGGACAGAAAACATTAACATTTTAAACAGAACAAGATTTAATATTCACACAGTAATTGGTCTGTCTCATACTGGTGACATTGATTGAAGACAAAGATTTGCTTGTTTGTTTGATTGGGGTTTTCTGTCATTTCTTAAGGGTATTTCACTTATATGACGACTGACTGTCCACTTTTTAGTCTTTCTTATTTTAATATATTTGAAAACTGATAGGGTACTTTGTAAAACAAAACTACCCCTGGGATAGCAAGTCACCTTGCATAACTCCCTCTTATACAGGAGGTCCACTTTCAGACTTGAACCTTTCAACAGTGCATTGAAGGAAGACCAGCAGTCTAACACTGAGAAAAGGCCCAATGAAAAAATGAGATAAGCATTGTCTTACCAACTCAATATTCTCAGAAAACTGATATTTTAAATTTTTAATATGAAATAAAGTTTTAAAACTAACATCCATTTATTATATTTCACCCACATAAAATTTCGTCTTATATAGGCGTAATTCATCTTTTTACTTGTTAGGAGAATTTAACATTTATTGAATGTCTCTGAAATAAAATTTAGATCAAATCTGATAAACTTATATGCATAGCTAGTTTGGAAATGGAATTTCAAAGTCACTTAAAAAGTATAGAGTAATAAAACTTACAAAAGCACTTTAATTTTGAAATTTGAATGTTAATGTTTCTTCTCTAAAATGCATATGTTATTAAAATGACAATTAACAACACAAATTTGACCCAAAAAAAAAAAGAATCCGGTATTATTTGAAAATGTAGTAGCTGTCAATTAGGATGATAGATTGAAGGTATGCTGGTGTTTGTTAGGAACTCTTTTAAGACATATGCTAGATGCATATAGCGGTTTCCACACAGTCAACCCTGCATACTGACTGTAGTAGATTAGCATGCACCAAACAGCAGCCACTAAACGGTTAAATTCCAAGCATAGATCACCTGAGTGAACAAACCTTAACTAAGGCTACAACAGTGTCAGTGAACAACCGTGTCTTTAATAGGAAGAAACAGGTTATTAGCTACAATATATATATATAAACACAACCTAACCAAATCGTGCAAGAAAAGTAACAGTTAAACAGCAGACTGTACTGTAACAAGTAATTACCTCAATGTTGCTTTACCGGGCATAATTGTGTAAATGTTCATAAACACAAATAAAAAAAATAGAGATAATGAACACAGCTTGAAGAGTAAATAGTTAATGTCCAAATAAAACCACGATTGAACTTATAATTTCCAATGAAGCTATTTAAGAAGAAATGTAAAATATAGCCAGGAAGGGAAGTGATAGTTAGCTCTGGTGAAAAGAAAGGAAGTTAAGCATTACTAACTATTAAATGAAACTGGATCAGTTGGATTGGAAAGCCAGGACTAGAACAAATCTGACTTATTATGTTAGTTAAAATCAGTTTAAAACAGTTAAAATCTAAAAGCCAAGGCCATTCCTTGTACAAGAAGGATTCCGAAATAAAGCCTGCAACATTTTTCTATATAATTATCATACTGGATTGCATTTGTCTGTGCATGCAGACATTGTGAACTAGAAAGAAAAAACTCCCATTATTATCAAGAAGAGTTATTCTGAAAAAAAATAAAGAAAA
Source organism: Mopalia swanii (assembly GCA_030265315.1). NCBI lineage: Eukaryota > Metazoa > Mollusca > Polyplacophora > Chitonida > Mopaliidae > Mopalia > Mopalia swanii. The sequence continues at coordinate 556,097 of JARDVA010000021.1, forward strand.
TAAACTAAAACAGAAAATACAAAAATAAAATACTTTTAATTTAATAGTTATGTAAAGAAGAGAATATCCACATTGAAAGACTTAAAAAGTCTAACAAAAGTTTTGTTTTTATATATAAAAAAAATTGATTCTAAATGTGAGGTTTAATTTAATAATTTCATTACAGAAAGCAGATTGTTTTTTAATCTTTGTTAGAGTGTATGATAAGGTAGAGTTGTAAACATACAATAGACATCTATACCACAACCACAGATACCCTTCAACACATGCTAACTCACCCAGAGCAAGATATTACATTTATATATATATATATATATAATTATATATCTAATTAACCTCTACAAAGACAGCTAGTGTGATTTCAAGGAAGAAAGCAGATTGAGCAAATTGTGATAGAAAAAATGGCCAAATACATCTCAGTAAGTTACAAATAAATATATATACATAGATATGTATTTATTATAATATATAATTTTAGTTTTTCAATTATAGAAATCATATTACTTCTTATAAGCTCATCACAGCATTACCAAAGTAACACCCTTACAAGTACTGTTTAAAGCAACAAAATATTCTGATGGTTTCCCAAGAGTTACCTCTCTTTCCTGGACAAAACGTGTCTATACTTTGAGTTTTTAGATAGTTGGCATGGACTGGTGAAAAAATTTAATGAGACAAAGTTGGGAAAATAGTTTCAGAATCAAACTTATACAATGCTGTCTATAAACAGGGGAATTGATGCCTGTATTCCAGCCCCTGCATCATTGGAATTCAATAATAAAAGTTTTTTAAATATCAATTAATATGTAAAAAGAGAACAAAATTGAAATAAAAACACTCATAATACAACGTATAACAGCTCAATTACACAAATTAACCATAATTAAAGTAGTTCAATTCATAAACTCTATCTGAAAGCACACTACATAACATTATCTCAAGTTTAAACAAATCAAAATCTGAATGAAAACTTTCTCAGAAATTTAATATTAATTCAAAATGGTAATGATTCAACTAATTCTCTAAACCTGATTCCTAAACTAATAAACTTTATTCATCAGTGAAAAACAGAATGTACACATCTATAGCTTTTAGCCCAAACTCCAAACATCACATGCATAATCCATCTGACTTAAATCTGAATCACTGCTTCCAAATGTAACTATTAAACTTATTTACAGACTCAACCAGGCAATGTAAACACACTAACCATCCTGTGTTCCTTTCTACAGAGTATTCACAAAGTGACGTTTGGATTAAATATAATGAAGACATTTGAATAGAAGTTCTGAGAAATAGTCTGTATCGTAGGGATGTTTTATGAACCCAAGTGAAAGGTCACTGAGAGTTCAACCTTTGTGTCAAACCAGGAGGATGTTTCCTTCACAGTTATCTCCTGATTGAATCGGTGACACTTTGTAGAAAGGAACTGTGGATCCAGTCTTCTATATGTATTAGAAACATTTTAATATTCAACACACCTCAACCCATATAAGATGTCATAGGAAAGCAAAAGAATTAGCCACTATTATTGACTTATTGGTTTACCTACATTGTCTGAAACGCACACGACATCAGTACTGATACATGTAAATCCTATATTAAACCTGGGAAATATCGTTATTTCAAATTACCAAAGGACTATCCACCAATCATTGACTTTAAATTGGTAATTATTAAAATTCTCAATTATCCTGGATATCAATAAAGGGCGGAGTATAAGCAAGCCCACTTTATTTTTTTAGAATGGTCAAGGTATTTGTTAATAAGAACTGAGTTTGAAAAGATTTTTGCCCACAACATGACTTATAAACACATTGTGAATGAGTATAACATACAGTATTTAACTCTTATTGGTTTAAATGCTTGCATGCAGTACCACTTACATAACACATTTAAACACTTACATGTAAACACCAAATAGGCAGAAATGGAAGACAAATATGTATCCAACAAGTAAAGTAGCTACTTAATATATGTGTGTTATGTGTTAATAACCAAATAGTTTCTTCTGTATGTTATATATGACGTGCAGAGGGATTGAAATAGTGTTTGTTATGGTAGTTTAGTTTCACATTTAAGGACATAAAAAGAACAGGTTTCTGGCAAACATTCAAACAGGTAGCTTAAGCAACTGTTGACAGCTACAAACAACAAACATGCATAACGGAGGACTAAATGAGATGGCGAATTGGTGCTTGGGGGAATTTAGCCGTCATAATTTAGGCACCTTTCAGATTTGGGGGGAAATAAACCTTGTATAGCAAAGGCAGAATACACACCCAAACATGTTTCCCACTTGAAGAAATCATAGTTTGATCTAACCCACTCATCTTACAATTAGCTGCTGTTTTTTAAAATTAACAAACAGTGTTTGTTCATGAATTGTCAAAACTCAAGTTAAAAAATTTATGGTAAAATCTGAGATATCAACAGAACACCGCAAATCATTAATTTGCAGATTTACATCTCAAGAGCTGTCAGTTCTCTGCCAGACTTTCAACGATGTACTTTTCTACAAGTGAGAAACATATGAGGGATCGGAAAAGAGCCAATTAAATATGTTATGCAGTTAACTGAATGCACCTAGAGACTATTGTTATACAATTTGAACACACATCATGGCACAGGAATGAAAAATAAAGAATTGTAATGACAAAGTCAGACTATACTGAAATCAGCCCCTTTTCTCTCTCTATTTCAACTTATTTGGCAGATGATGTGTAAATGGTATCCTTCATACAAATCACAGACAGCACAGGTTACAAAGTGCATAAAGAAAATGCTGAATTATTATCCCAGCTATATTCATTTAAGTCTAGAAATGTATTTAAAGGGGTGTTTTCCTTACTCACTGGTCACTGGGTCAAACATAACAAAGTTACTCACTGTCAAGAATCCAGCTGACTTTCCTACATTTAAACCCACAATAATGGATTACAAAGTTATTCACAATGATCAATCTCAGAGAAAGTATATTCACAGTTATGAATAGTACTCATCTACATGTAAATAGATACACATAGCTGAAATTAATGAAAAAAATACCCTCCAAAAGGATGTTTATGTAGATCTGTATTTACCCCGTGAAGGTGAGTGTATGTGTAAAGGCTTTACCCTTTGGATACAAGTCTCATTGTACTACCCATGTGAGAAAATGTTCTCTGGATTATGTCCCTTTATTGACCATGCTATTAGACTGAGCATAATGTAACAAACATCATTTGCAGCATATTACATATCAACTAATTCAAAGTCATTTTGTTCAAGCAATTCCCAGCTAAATTCAGGCCTTCTGATTTGAGGTGTGCTGTCTTAGGCTTTAACATAGATCCCTCACATCAAACCAGAAGGCCTGTAAATTGTTGGTCAAAATGAATGACGCCTATTTCTCATAATTGCAATGATGTTGATTGACAAATTTACTTTGTCAAACACAATTTCACAGACTGCATTCAGTAATAACATTGGTCAAATGTACATCAGCTTTTACATTGCCTGGGGAAAATATAAAAAAAATATTCATTGTTAAAATGTTAACAAAAAAAATAAAATTTGTTGTTTGATTTGGGATTGTAAGTTAAACTTTATGTTTTTTTCACTCATATGTCAGTCCGAAGGTTGAAAGCATTAAATGTATTAACAGGTTTGTGTCTGCGGTGTACTGCAGGGATTAAAAGTCACACTCAAACAAATTAATGTCAAGGGTTCTGATGGAAAATTAAGGTATCTCTATTGATTGATCGATTGATTGATTGGTGTTTTACGCCGTACTAAAGGGCATTTGACTGTATATTGTCCGGCGATGTATTCGGACAATATTTAACAGTTGCACAATCAAGATGTGAAGCGTTTCCATAATGTTGGAAAGTTAATATCTCCAGTGCTAAGTAAAGACAGCATTGCTACTCTTCAAACAAACTGCCCTTAGCGAGAGGGCTGTTTGTCTATTGTGAAGTGTGGACTGTATGATTAAATTGAAAACACACTGCTCTTCAATATCCAGAGGACTTGTTGATTGAAGGAAACTGGTGTTGATAAGACTGGCAATAATAAATGACAAGATACAACAACAACAACATGTTGCACAAAGAGGAACTGTGTAAATTTAAATTTGAAGAAAAATCAGAAAATGTAAGCTGACAGAGCA
>JARDVA010000021.1:684758-703400 GCA_030265315.1 Mopalia swanii
AACTTTATCAACTGATCGTTCCCACCATATGTAAACCACACAACTTTATTATAATGATAATTTTGTAAAAAAAAAAAGTACAAATGTTTGACTAATCTTTTCAAGTTCGCAACAGGCCTGGAATCGCGTACATTTGGCTGCATAGAGGTATATGATACCAAAGCATGTATTTGGTACACATTTGTTATTCTTTCTAAAATACTATAGATCTGATAAATTCTCTTTAAGGTGGATATCCTTTAAACGTCTAGGCTCCCGCTGTTCTGTATCCGATGCCACATACACACGCATCAGCCGTATCTAGGTACATTAAGAAAGTGGCCCAGTTTAGACAAGTGGGCAATTGATTTTTTCCCTTTAGTTTTTGTCGTCTTGTTATGATTTATGCGAGCAGGGGTTAAACGGTACTCCTTGTTGATATTATTATAAGCGTGCTGCTCCAGGCAATGCTCTCTTCTCCTCGCCGCTTGAGAGCTACACAATGGAGAGCTCTGTACTAATTGATGTAATCGTCTAAGTACCTGAGCAGCCTGTTATTCATCAAAACTGCCACTAAGATAATGTTAGCCGGTGTCATAGATTAGAATCGAGGCAAATTTCTCCTAACAGCCTTAAGATCAAGTCACTGCACTTCCTCAAATTATACACCAAAAATATCAACGTAAAGTACGTAAATAGAACATGTTCCAAGCGTAGGCCTATATATTTATATATACCAGGAGAAGTTAAACTTGCTATGACACGCTATAGCGATACATCGAAACGTGTCATTATATATAATAAGATCTAACGTTAAAAAACACAGCAGATGGACATCATATAAACTTGCCCGTATATCAATGTGCGTTGGCGTATTTGGAAGGAAATACTATAGTGTTTTAGGTGAAGTAGACGACTTTATTTGAGGCGTTTTTTTTTCTCTGTAAATTTGCCAAATCTCATTGCGCCATGACTTGTGTTATGTGCTCGTCTTCAGTCTTTGTCCTTGATGCCGGCAGTGGAGAGGTGGTTTCCTTCGCCTTTCGGAAGGGCATGTCGCTTCGAACTTTAAGTACAGCTTAAAACGCTAACTAAGCAAACTAATAAACAACAACTAAAACTATTTGATCAACGTTCAGACGTTATATGATTAACAATCCTTACGAATGCTAATATGAAGTATAATTGACTAATCTCAAGTGGTGGTCTGTACTTGTAAAATCCCATTGACAAAGAGAGACGCCCAGCACATATCCATCATTCTATTTTAATCGTTTTGCTGAAAGTGGTAATCACAGTTAGTGATATTGAAGAAATTTAATATCGTCAACCTTAGCTAGGCTTTGTTATATAATGCCAGGACAAATATCTGATTACATAATTAACCTATGTATTAAAGGTTGGGCTTATTCATAAATCACAACTTGGGGTTTGTATGTAAACCCGATAATAATGGGTCCTTTCAATGGATGTCAGGTGTTTGACGTAACCCAGAGTAGGGTCGCGTGGACCCTTTGGAAGCTTGCCGTCACCAATGCCACTTAGAAACCAACGTCATACATGTAAAGCACGAAGCAAATGCACGGAGTTTAGCACATATCACATTGAACTGAAGCACACGCGGAAAAGACGTGTGTCGATAAACAATATATTTGAAGTACCTGTCTGTGGGTAATAATGGATGCACGCTTCCTAATATAATTCTCTCTCCATTACGAGTATTGAATGGTGTAATACAAGTCCGCGTTACGCAATTAACATTAAGGGAATACAGGTAACATAATCCAATTAATGACATGGGTAGTTTTGAACAAGAGGTTCCTGGCTAAGTACCTTTTAGTTCTCCTCTTCAGTTCATTGATCGGTTCTTATACCTCATAACAATTCCGCTTGACGTGCACGGTTTCAGTTTTTGGATCACTAGCTTGTTGGTTAGCTGTGGTCCAGTAACTAACAACGCTGCTGTGAGCCTACAACGTGCTTTACAGAGATCTTGAAAGCGTCCTTAAATTATGTGAATGTTGTTTAATAAAAGCAGATTATATGGTTTGAGCTATACAGGAGAGCTACTGAGGTATATATGGACATGCGGACTTCGTTGTTTAGTCGTCTTTGCTTTAAGAAACGAATGAATACTATGTTGACGCGAAGGTGAGGATAACCTCGGACAGAAGGGGCTCTTAGGCAAATCACTATGGTTCATATAAACACAGGGACATGCAGGGACAAGTATATGTTGGGTGGGGAGTGGGGCAGTTGTTTGACCATGTCCAGCATGAATGTCTGATTTCAGAGCATTCTCTTGTTCAATAGGATGTATAATCAGCGGTGCATATTATCTGTGTTATCTCTCTTATATCACAGGAGGAGATCTCTCTGCAATAATGTTCCGCTATATCTGAGTAACGCATCTCTTCAAATCATAAGATGGAATGACCCTTGAAAATATGCCCTCATTATACTTGTTCATGGTTCTTCATATCATCCCATTAACCACAAGAATACTACGTCTATCAGAAGATCCTGATTACTGTATGGCACTGAGCACCATGGCACTCATAAAACACTATCCTTTCAACAATAGGTGAGAATAGTACGAGAAGCAATGACAATGTTGACTGACTCTTTGCTTTGACCACACGCCGCCCGAATGGTTTGAATTCATAGAGCGTGTAGGGTTTAATTGTTAATATTAAACAAAACATTTCTTCGTTTGATTCTAAGTCCCATCATAATACACATTCATTATACGATACGAGTTCCACTCTCCATTCTAAGACAATACGTGCAAGAAACTATGGCTGCATACGTAGCTTTGCTGTGGGCAAGCATGTAACAATATAAGCCAGTTGCTGGTATGTAAAGCAGATCGATTACAGCATACAGGTATAGAGAGAATTTGTGGCCGAGATCAGTTTTCTTGTGACAAATTACAGGTTAGTGTATTGATCTGTGCTGCGGATTGTCCCATATAGCTACTGCGGGTGATTTGTGCGAAAGGTTTGGACTAACTCATACGAGCAAATGGTTGTGTTGTTCGGCGCACAACACCTGCGAGTCGTGCACTCGCGGTTCGTCTTAGAAAACGCGGGACTCTCCGCGAGCTAGACAAGGAACTCGCGGAAGGAGCCTACCGAGGTCGTGTTTAAAGTATGCACGGCTCATATAAGAGGCAGTAAGGGGCTGTAAAAATTACAACCCTCATAAAACAGCACAGCCTCAAGTTGTTTTTCAAAATTCATATCACAGTAAAATCTGGCGATATCGTCTCCCCAGCTGCCTCTGTGCATATTATATCGAGCCGCTTAAATATAACAACTACATTTGTATATACGTTATTTATACACAAAACACAGTAGAAGATCGCTTAATCTGATAATGAATCGAGCTCAACCTAGCATGTAATGTAACGCTTTATACGGGGCTATTTATACTACGCCTAAGACAAATCGCTTTTATGTCAATGTATATACCTAGGGTTATTTACAAGGTTTACAATTGTTATGTGTTTACGTCTCGTGAACAACAATGAAAGGATATTATACGCTGTACTAATTTTTTTCTGTTTTTATCAAAGACCCAAAAGCATATATTACGTGGACATATAGCACACGGGCATAAATTTCTTTGGCTTCATATGAATATTATTTTAAAAGTAACACAATTGTTCGTGTCAATTGAAAGTACGAATTCAGTTTTTATCTTACATGCCGGCCATATCCTCAGTTACCAGAGATGTTCTAGGGGGTCTGATTCAGATGGGTCGGCATTAATAGGGAAGTACTTATTTTTCAAGCAACAGAATGTTGTGTACAGACAAGTAAAGCGAAGGGCTTTGTTAAGTTACTTTAGCATGCATATCCGGTCAATAACCATTAGGAAGGATATATGCAGGAATTGCAGCGGATCTAGTTTTCGCTGCTTCCTTCTGTATTAGCCTGAAACGCAGAGATGCAAATAAGATCCCAATTGGTCTCTAAATGTTATAGACTTACACTATAGGGAGGCTCAAGGTATATCGGCCTGCGAAAGAAACTTAAAGCACATGGCCCCTCGGAATGTGGGAAATAAGAGCGTATGGTTTGGGATATGGGTCCATTTTAACCTAAGATCGCGGCTCCATAGTATATAGAATCGGACGGCCCGTTGATGTACGCTCAGTGGCAAGCCAGACCTCCATCCATAAATCCAATGAACGGTCTTTTTTGTTTATTGAAACTGTTACGAGAGCAGAACTTGAACCATAAATCAGTCTCACGGGTCGTAAGCCAACGGTATATTACACACGGGGGAGTTCAACTGCCTGCCTTTAGGGCTTATTTACAGTGTTTAAACCAGAACGAATGTATACATATAGTACGGCTTGGACGGCTTCTTAATGAAGTGCTCAGGATGTAAGAGAATTACGTGACCTATAGCCCAGGTCATTAAGGTTTAGAAGAGTAGCTCAGATACGAGGGTCTTATAAGTGGCTATTAGGTAATTAATTGATTGAATGACTGATATGGTTAGCCAGTGGTTTGTTTCTAGCGTGCGTCATGAGTTCGTAATATTTGTTTTTATTTATTTTTCTTTGTCTTTCTTCATCTTCTCTATATCACCACATGCCAAAGCAGCGGCATATCTTTTGTTCATACCATGGACATGTTTATGGTTAAAAAAAAATTTAAATTGATATGCAGCATAGTACACATAATGTTGTTCATATTTGTTTGCATTAATTAACCCACGTATTATTCTTTTCGGGTATGTTTTATCGCAACTTTTATATGCTTGATTTCCACTGATAACTTTAATATAGTACAAGAGTAGTGTAACTCCGCTGAACGATAAACTCATTTTGAACTCCAAATTCTAAATGAGTTAATCGTTCTTCGGAGTTCCACTACTCTGGTACTATATATTCAACTCTTAAATCTCTTGACTTTACAGGAGTCTAAATGATTTTCGGAACTCCATGGATGTTTTGTAGAATTTGTACCAGGTAAACAAACAATATTTGTGGATTTAATGTAATTAAGAAACATGCTAATCAATCAGAAATATAGCTTTTTATGCACAGATAACTACTTACGTTGAATAGGTATTATTTAACATAACATACAGGTATATATGAATATACCGTAATCAACATTATAATACTCTTCGTATGCAGCCCGATGACGAAGTACGAAGGAAAAGAAAGGAAGTCTGTTTTGCGAGTTACACAGCTAAATAATATGTAGACACGTCTATGTCCCGCTATAGCTTTGACAATTATAAATACTTCAGTAAGGAGTTGTCATTGACGGATAGTCCCACACCTGTTCACCTGGCCTGTCTATTATACACAGGTGATAAAATACGTACCTTGATCGGTCCTAATCGTTAATCACACGCTACACAATACAGGCATTATCAGATACATCCAGATAATGTTTGTTACAATAAAGCGTGTATAAACAGTTGAGATTTGAATCTCACTATAGTCTGGTCAATATAACTGTTCTATATATTGAGATTGAAAGCAAGGTTTTGTTATACATCAGATGTAACGTTACTCTGCTAAGTAATCGGCATATGTCACGCAACGTTGTGTTCTATCACAGTAATGACAGTATTATTAAAAACACATACTTTAGGCCAGATCACTCTCCTGACTGCATGGGGATGCTATAGCGCAAAATGTTTTTTTCTTTCTTACCTAACCCCGATTAAATGACCTTCTAACCTTCCACTGTAATAACATATGTAAAATTGTACATTGTACATCAAGCATGGTCTATTTTCAATTTCAATTTGTTCAAAAAGTTATCATTGATTTGCGGCTTCCTTTTTCTGAAAACAAATTTCATAAGGTTTCGAGAGCTCGCAAATCTATTTATTATTCGTAGTTCTACCTATTGAATATGTACTTTGAAAACTAAGCTTGATGAAAAGTTTTATCAGAATTAATATATACTCATTCATAAACGAAAAATATGCGGATTCATATACCTATGAAAGTCTGGTATGGCTATCCCGTATTATTTATTTTTACATTCAAAACAAAACTATATCATAAAATTCCTATTCTGTTACATTTGGAATTATTTAGTTTTATTACAACTGTATTTTTACAGCTTTTACAGCTCTGGCCCCGCGAACATACACAGACACAGTAGTCCATAATGCAAATAAGATATGAAATACATTGATGGATACTATCGGAATTTGAACTAGATGACCTATCCATTAAATGCCTATATCTCCCCAATTAATAACCCTCTTAAGACACCAATGATAATACCTCTGAGTGAAAATCCGAGTACCTTTTGCTATTGACATGGCTCTTAGTTAACCTTCGAACCGCGAAATGAATATGCATGTGAAAGGTATCCGTATAAGTCACCTGGTATTCTCTGAAACCGACAGTCAATTCCCACGGTGTATTTCTGTCATGACAATAGAGTTGTGTGTTTATATATAAGTACACAGGGCGACATGTTTAAGCCATATAAGTAAAATATACACAAATAGTAAAGGAAATATTATTCGCGGCTAGCAGAGTACATATACTATGATTTTAATGTTTTACGTTTATATGATTGATAGAGGTATAACGTCTAAAAATGCAAAAAGTGTAGCTATTTAATTAGTATTCAATGCTTAACAATAAAAAGGTCGTTCGTTCATTATTATTGATAATTAGTCATTCTTATATCATGCTTTTTATCAATAAGTTGTAATGTTATAAATGTAATCATTTTTGGTAACGTAGCTAACTTGTACCCCTCATGTAAGTTCATTTAACACTATACCACATAATAGGAACATAACATCTTATGATCAATTCTGCTCGATGTTTACCAATAAACACACACACATTCATTGTCGGTGGACTACAAGAGACGTGTAGTAGAAGGACGTCGCGCCATAAAGATAACAACCGTGTATATTTAAAGTAATTCTAGTTTATTTCCACATTATTGAATTTTACGTCATAAAGTTTCGATGTCTGGATCAAAATAGACAGCGGAGAAAAGAATCTAGAAAATATAAAGTCGTTATTAGCCATCAAAGTATATGCTTTCAATCACAATGTACATCCTTTAAATCGGAGCAAAGGAAATACGATGGTCAGCAGAGAGTATTTATCAACTATAACCAACTCGTAAACACACGGGAGGTAAATTTCCGACTTGACTTCGCAGTTTCATCTCTAACGATTTGAGGTCAGTGACGAGAAAATCCCTATGTCGACAGATATAAAGTCGATGCAAAACACGCCTCACTCCTACTGTATATACAGAGTTTAGAAGTAATGTTTACCTAGGCAGACAAACAAACTTGATCTATTAACAGCCGGGGTTGAGCTTTAGAGTTACAGAACAAACCATGGAATTATCTATATGACACCGTTATCCATTAAACACGCCTAGAACAATTAACCCCAAACTCCTAAAAGTGTGCAAGGTGACCCAAGCTTATAGCCTACTTTGTAATACGGATTTTTCTCAATCTGATTTTAGGTAGACATTTAAGATATCCCCAGGCGCACACGTCCGTTTTAACTGAAGTCTGTAAAACAAAGTTACATCCACAATGTCCAAAAATGCCCAACATGACCCATGCCTGGATACTGTAACGGGACTTCTTTGATTTTGAAGAAACAGAGAAAAGTTCGCTAGTCAAGAAACACATTTGTGGTCATTTCGAACTTGAACTCAAACTTCACTATTAACATATATCCCAAAATACCAAGAAGTGAGCATATTGACCCTGGTCTAGTTTCACCAAACTTCCTGAAGTATTTTTAGGGAACTGTTAACAGCTGAAATCAAGGTTAGTGTGGATATATTATACTTATAATTCAATATTCAGAAGTTCAACAGACCCATCAGGATTTATCAGAAGCTATTTCAAATGAAAGAAGAATACCAGCGATAATAACATGCATCAAAGTTTGTTTCTAACCAGGGCCTATATGTCAACAAGAAATAAATAATACGTCAACCAATTGGATTCAAGTTTAACTTTTTGGTTTATTCTCATTTCAATAAAGTGCTCCCAATTTCTCAATTTTTTGTTTTTTCCTTAATATCATACATGAACAGGTCAGTCTTAAGTGCTTCGCAATAGAAAACGGTTGCCAAAGAATTATACTATCCACAAATGAGAGAAAAAAAAATGCCTTGCTTTTGATAAGAGTAATGTTTTTTGCAAATGAAAACTTGAAGCTGGACAATTGCAGCAAAATGCAAGTGACTAATTTAGGCTAACTTGTTAAATTTATATTACTTCGTTTAAATACAAAATAAAATTTGAGAGTTTTAGACATTATTTTACCTGGTCTTTTTGATCATTTTGTAAAATTTATAAAGTTTCGTGTTCATCTGGCCTTAATTTATTCTGGAGAAACTTTTAAAAACTATTTAATGCTTACTGAATCATACTGATAGTAACTTAATTGTATTAAGATATTGGGAGCACCTTAATTTCTCAATAGTATATTTGAACACTTCGATAGGACTTTTTAACAAAAGACCTCATTTACAATGAAAACAATATACTTATTATGTACAACATCTATATAATATTCAACAAACACTGTTTTCTCATATACTTATTCAATATGAAACATTTTTAATAAATTTACCCTTTTAATTCTCGTTTTTCAATAGCGACTTTTCAAACGTTCACAGTTAGTTGTCCCATATGGGTATCGTTGTTTCAGCCAGCATTTGGCAGCAAACATATATATTTTCTCTATATACACGAATATATTTAGTCCTGAGGAATAACTTTGGCATTGCGTGACAACAATTCGACTGTGCTTTGTATATAATTCTCACAAGTAACTGTACCAACACCACAATACTACAATGTTCCTATACGAATGGTATACACGTTGGCCACTCAGCCTAGGACATGCATTTCCGAGTGGACTTGGCGTAACAGTTGATACCCAATGTTGGACGAATTAATGAGTTGATTTTGAGTGATGAAATGTTATCTCATGATCAAAAGTCTATTTAACTTTTGTAAATATACTTGTTAGGTTAAACACATCTACATTAGGCTCCGTTAAAGTTTTGAATTGCCATACACAGCCGGAAGTATTTGTGATGAATCTTACGAGTCAAGTACGTATATTAAATAAAATCTTCAGAATTTCATGATTTGGGGTGAATTCTGCATATCCAGATCGACAACATTGTCTATCTTCACAGAGATCATCACATTAGTTTCGTGAGAAAATCCCAGGGTACAGTTCATTCGGACAAAGTAAATTATCGAAGTAACTCGTCTGTAAAAAGAGCATTATAATTAGTTGGAGATTGAAGTCGGGCTAAGTTAATCAGTTTACGTCTCTGGCTTCACGCTCTACAGTTCACGGAATGATTATTTTATCTGCTATTTCAGAACGGCCCATTTTTTTACTTGAGGCAATCTCAGTGTCTTCCAGTCCAATAAATTATTGTGTATCTTTTTTCGTTTGTCGCTCTCTTGGGACCAATATACCTTGCTGTATAAACTTTCAGCCATTATTGAGCACATCTTTCCTGCCTTTTCATAATAAAGTAGAATGCATGGCTCTGAGAGCTGCCACAGATAAGAATGATCTATGGATAGGGTTTTCTCTGGAGCCTTAACATCCTTGCCTGTATTTTGCGCGGTACAGGCGGAGAAAAACGTATGTAGCTGAAGCAATCCCTGCTAACCCTCTCCACCCGAGTGGGACAGATGTGCCCGGGAGGGTTGAGGCGGGGTGTTTTATTACTTTTGAGCTGACGATTATTAGCATTCCCTCTAACAAACCGCCAGCCTTATTGCTTAGGCCAGTACTAAAATTCACATTTGCCGGTCAACGACTTCACCTCACACGACCGTGGCATTGTCATTTTTACAACGTTTCGATTTTTCAGGGCGAGAAGGCCTCGCCACAAGAGGCTGTGTAGTGCTCAGATGCTGATGTGTATTTATTGGTAGGCTATAATCAGCCGCTTTTCCATCGCGACGACCAAGTCTTAATTTTTGGCCAAATGTTCGCCAGGAGGTCACAGTTTTTGCAGACCAGATCCACATGCCACTGGTTATACCAACAACCAGCGACATAAAAATTTTTAGCATAAAAATCTCAATATTAGGTTTGTTCGTAAAAGTGGACAGATACCAGCTGTCCCTGTTGGTATATTCATATAACTGACAAGCCAGCACACACGTGGCCGGTACGGTATATAGCACTGAAAAAATCCCTATCCGTACCATAAGCACTTCAAGTTTGTCTGTTCTAACACCATCACTTTTTACCTGATTCCTTATTCGGAACAAGGCGATAAAACCTGCTATTAAGAAAGAAGTCCCGCAGAGTAAATAAACTAGAAATGGTCCAATTGCAAAGATCATTAACGTGTCGGTATTTTGGTTACCCACATAACACAGGCCTGTAATCTCATCCGCGTCCACATCTCTCATTACCAGAATGACAATAGTTTTAATGGCAGGTATTGCCCAGGCCGCTAGGTGAAAATAACTGCTGTGCAACTGAATCGCCTCGTGGCCCCACTTAAGTCCGGCCGATAAAAACCATGTTAACGTTAGAATTACCCACCAGATCGAACTGGCTGTGCCGAAGTAATACAGTAACAAAAACACAATAGCACAGTCTGTATTTTCCAATCCCTCTTGTATTAAAATTCGCTGTGAGTGAATTCCGTCAGAAATGGTGTCACACGAAATAGCCGGTCTACCTGCTATCCGTCTTACTATGAAGGCAATACTGTATAAGTTATAGCAGATTGACAGGAAGATAATTGGTCTCTCGGGATAACGGAACCTCTGTGAGTCGATTAGGAAAGTGAGAACGGTAAATAGTGTAGAAACAAAACAGAATCCTGCCCAGATTGACATCCATACCTCAGCGAAGTATTTATCATCCTGGGTGAAGGCATCGTTCTCATCGCACTTTAGGGCACAACGCTCACTTTGGTTAACATACACATACTTCTTAGGATGTCTGTACTTAAAACAGTCCCTTCTTTTGGGGACAGAAGGTGAAGAGGTGACAGTTGGTCGGGATTTCTGAGTTGTCCCGGTAGTTGTCCGTGTGTTTGAACTATGATCCTTGTCCGGTAAGGGACCGTCCATGCACATGTGATTTTGGTCATTTCTTGGTGGGAACTTGCTACAATTGAGATCGGTCGGCCAGGAGAATCCGAATTCGTTAAGAACTGGTTGACATCTATTCTGGACGTTTTCACACATAGGGCGACATGGACCGATAGGATCTAACACTTTCTCTGTGCACATCGGAACATACACGGAGCAGAGGAAGAACTTGAGCTGTACCGAACAGCCATACTGAACGAGAGGGGTGAAGGTCTGTAGTTGGAACTCGGCATCTTGCTGAAGATCATGTCCCACCAAATTGGGCATACCGGTAACATTGTATCCCAGTCCACGGCACATTTCTATCCGGATTGGATCACACTTCCTTACCACTTCACCCGAAGCTTCCACAACATTGTAAACCGTTGCCAGGCATGTTAGTAATAACCATGTTTTGGGCATAGCAGAACGGCCCATCTTGAGTGTCTGCATTAGGCGGGTTAACCCGCTTACTCCAGGCGAGACGTGAAGAGAGTTAACCGTCAAAACTCCCGTATTCTTTAGCTTGCACACACCAGCCTTCTCTCACATTGTATAGACCCATGGATAACACGTCATATCATGGTAACATTGTGCGTTCACTTCTTACCACAAGACAGCACTGACATAGATTGTAGTCGTCCTAGAACAGTAGTTTTGGTCAGACCGACGGTAAAGCTTTAAACTGCTTGGGCTTAAGGTTGTGCGCTAGGAAAATAGGCACCATTATAGATGCTTAACAGTGTGTAGTGCTCTTCACATAAATCTTGTCCAATCAGACTCGTGTCAATGAACTGACTCCGCCTACTTTCATTCTATCAAACTGGCTAACTGACTGCCTTCTTAACACTGATTGGCTGAACAACTTGTCTGGCTTAATCCGCTGTGGTTAGAGTCGATTAGAAGGTTACGCACGACTCGTAAGATAGAAAACCCGGCAGTTTGTTCCCTTTCATATCTTTTTACTCCACTTTAGGTTCGAGACTTGGAAATCGCTGCCGTAGTACTTAGCAAATACATTTTTGTAAACAACTTTTAGTTAGGGGCGGGTGTTTTGTCATTCATTCATATAAATCATAGTATTTTTCTTACAGCCCTAAACGTTGAGCCCATTAGTGAGCAGTAAATATTACGAATTGGTATCAACGGGATCTCTTTTCGTCTCGAAATTTCACAGGACGCCAAGTAGAGTTTTGTAAAGTTGTTTGTATAATCTTTTAAATGTACGTTGGATTAAATTTGTTTTTAAGCACAACAATATCTGTCCGATTCAGATATACATATTCCAATTTTGTGCTCTTTTTATATTTGAAGCCGATAAAAACCTCTTCTACTTGTATCGAGGGAGTCAAGACCCAAATAAATAATCTTGTCCTCAACTGCAACATTTCCTCGTGCAGACTGGAACTACATTTTTTATAAACATATACAAAGGCCTAGCCCCCTTATACCGTTGACAACAAAACAAAAGTCTCTAAGGGAAGAAACAAAACGCGAAGACGGCAATACCGGGCATTTTTCCTGCCTTCTCCATGTGGTGCTAAGCCCGGGAACATGACACAAGCCGCAGTCCCGCTGTTTACTCGCCTCTCAGTTGACTATGGTTTCGGCCAAATTTCCCGTATCGACGCCCTTTCTGTAAATTCTATCCTTTTCCTGTTGTGTATAATTGTTCTGCCTGACCAGTGGAAGTGTGGATGGACTTTCACCTCAATCATAAACCACTGGGGACAATCAGGAACGTGTCAACTAATTGCTCTTTTACGGTGTGGACATTACGTTGAGGACACGCTGACAGTTTTAGTGTTAACGGGCAATAAATCGCTCACAAATGGCCGGGCAATTGACTGTTGTATGTGCCTTGAGATCCATTCACATTACCATACACCTGTGCCCGTGTGTTCGAAAGGACTATAAGCTGGACTACATTTTACACTGACCAATACAAAAATGGATTTCCATTCATTTGTTTGCAGAATTATGCGGAATGACACCTCGACGTAGTAGAAAGAATCAGTCGTACATACTAGAAACATTCAGAAACGATAAGTAAACGTATTCGGTAGTCATGGATAGGGCCTACATATATAGGATGTGCCTTTTTTTTTTCACGGAAACAAAAGTAAAGAAAGATTAATAAATTTTACAATATTATTACTGTTCTCGTTCGGTTTTTATGTTTGAAAAAAAAAAAACCGATCCCCCATTCAACACTAATATTTGTGTCATTGGTAAAACAGCTATTGTATACACTGTGTAACATACGGAACGTTGCTAAAAGTTTTAACAAGTTATTTTTGTGGAATCAACATGCATATGCTTGGAACGGAAGCACGCGACTACATCAGAAATCTCGATACTAATGGATATTTTCCTTATATAATCTTAGAATGTTTTTTTATCATTTATATTTATATATTGAGTGATCAATCGATTGACCGAATTTCATAGGTTAACACAAAGTACATCTTTAGCCGGCCTTTTCAAATCAGCTTGCTAGTCGACTTAGGAAACTATTGACAATATTATCATAAGTGTTTATTTCAACTGCTTCAAATACAGTCTACAACGTTTCACTTTAATATAATAATGGGACAACTGCTTCAGATACAGCCTACAACGTTTCAGCTGAATATACTAATGGGGCAACTGCTTCTCAGATACAGTATACAGCGTTTCCGTTTAAAATAATAGTGGAACAACTGCTTTCGATACTGTCTACAACGTTTCACTTTAATATAATAATGGGACAACTGCTTCAGATACAGCCTACAACGTTTCAGCTGAATATAATAATGGGGCAACTGCTTCAGATACAGTATACAACGTTTCAGGTTAAAATAATAGTGGAGCAACTGCTTCCGATACAGTCTACAACGTTTCAGTTTAATATAATAATGGAGTAACTGCTTTAGATAGTCTACAACGTTTCAGTTTATTATAATAATGGAGGAACAGCTTCAGATTCAGTCTACAACGTTTCAGTTTAATATAATAATGGAGTAACTGCTTTAGATACAGTCTACAACGTTTCAGTTTAATATAATAATGGGGCAACTGCTTCAGATACAGTCTACAACGTTTCAGTTAAATACAATAATGGGGCAACTGCTTAAGATACATTCTTCAACGTTTCAGTTTAATATAATAATGGGGCAACTGCTTAAGATACAGTCTACAACGTTTCAGTTTAATATAATAATGGAGAAACTGCTTAAGATACAGTCAGTCTACAACGTTTCAGTTTAATATAATAATAGGGCAACTTCTTAAGATATAGTCTACAACATTTCAGTTTAATATAATAATGGGGCAACTGTTTCAGATACAGTCTACAACGTTTCAGTTTAATATAATAATGGGGCAACTTCTTAAGATATAGTCTACAACATTTCAGTTTAATATAATAATGGGGGTTTCAACCTTTCAGTCTAATACCAGAGGTAGTTTACTAGATATAGTTCTAATGTTAAGAATAACTAGAACGTTACACATGCTCCTACACATTTCTTTTATTCTACGAATATATACAACTCATAACACAACTCGCGATTAAGCTTTATTAAGAAACTTGTATCCGGGAGTTATCTAGAACATAAGATGATTCATCGATTTTAATCGATCTACATCCCTGTGCCAGTGTGCTTGCTTTTAGAAATATATATATAGATTATAATCTCAATATTTCTGCACACTAAACCGCTAGTCATAACCGTACAAGCTTATTTGTGCAAAGAGGGTGTCATGACAATTAATCCACGGTTTACATACTTAACACTCCTGGTACTTGTTTTCTATGAATGCTGACAGCAATTATAACATATTACATATGTATTGTTACCTTGTGTGGTATAATGACGTGCTTATTGTGTAAAGACCGATAAAAACACCACACAGGTCATGTCATTCAAGGTGTTCTCAACCATAAAAAACACGTATATCTTAAGAACACAAAGCCACCTTAATCTAGCATTATACCTTCTAAAAACTTATATAATACATACCGATGCACATTAAGAACTTACTAAAACTACAGGTAAAAATACATAGCATACGTACAAAGCTAACAAAGTATACGTGCATATACGTCATTGTTACAAGTAAACGTGTATGTATATTTAATCTAAAGAATAAACTTTTGCTATCTTCTATCAAGATGAAACGTTGTATGTATATTTTCAATGTACAGAAAGAAAATTGTGATATCTTCTACGGAAATGAAACGTTTTATGTATAAATAGAGAAAGAAAATGTTGCTATATTGTACCGAAATGAAACGTTGTATATGTATATTTTAATGTAGAGAAAGACACTTTTGCTACCTTGTACCTAGATGAAACGTTGTATGCATATTTTTTTAATGTAGCGAGAGACAATTTAATCGAGATGAAACTTTGTATGTATATCTTTAATGTAGAGAAAGACAATTTTGCTACCTTGTACCGAGATGAAACGTTGTGTATATGTATATGTTTACTGTAGAGAAAGAACATTTGCCATCTTCTACGGAGATGAAACGTTGTATGTATATGTTTACTGGAGAGAAAGAATATTTTGCAATCTTCTACGAAGATGAAACGTTGTATGTGTATATAGAGAAAGACAATTTTGCTATATTGTACCGAGATGAAACGTTGTATGAATGAATTTATTGTCGAAAAAGATAATTGCATGGCTTAAAGTGCTATAGCGTTTTAATCAGCTGAGCTACAGAGATTCACTGCAGACAACAACACCTGTGTTTATATTTTATTTGTAGAGAAATAAAGTTTTGCTCGCTTCCACCAGGATTTGATGACAGGTCTATCACTAGAATCTGTATATGTACATAATATATATTATAAATGCACATAAAGCGAAGTAAACCCTCTATTTACTATGATGCATTGAATCTACAGTGCCAATTATAAGCTTATGTTGTGATTGTATGGAATTCTTAATCCCTACACACCTATTTATACATGTTCTAGTAATGGAATGTTTTTGAGCACCAATAAAGATTATTAAGACTACTCATCCATTTTGACTTTACATAATCACATTTACAAATAAAATAACTTTGGCACTTTTTGTAATGTTTGCTATAACAATGTTAGAAACCACATCTGTAGCTAAGATCCTACCCACCCAGAAGTATTATATTGAATGACAACTCCACTTCTAAGTGCCTCTTAAATAAGTTGTTTTAGTCAATATAGTGCAGAGACACCACTTTAATAACAAACCAACCAACCAACCAATGCAGTGATGGATTGAAAAAATATAAGGCAATAAGCCTTATGTTTTTGCACGGAATGACATGGATAGCTGTGTCTGTCATGTAAGGCACAAAACGTGAATCTTTAGTTCAGGGTAACAGGTAATACTAACTCTAACCCTAAACCTATAAACTTAACCCCAAATCTATAACTACCTCTAAACAATAAGCTCTGCATAGGCCTGTGTATGCACGGAACAGCATGGATATCAGCGTCTAACTGTTAGTTCTGGGTTAGAGCTAATACTAAGCCTTACCACGTGACACTACAAATGACGTCATTTCTTACAATACCGACTTCAAAATCCTGTTAAACAAGACTTTCTGAGTAGATTTGAATAAGATAATCTGATATTGCAGGCACATTCTAAAATAGGGATCAAATCATTCTATCGTCGAGACTTTCGCTCTAATGTAGTGACGGTCCGTTTAATTTGACATTCACGCGGTGTGTAGTAATACAACTGACGTAATCGACAAGCGGGACTACTTTGGTATTACGAATAAGGAGGTTTAAATTTACCGAATAATACGGAAAGATGAAGTGCAATTTGGGGTATTGTTTGACTCCCACTATTAGCCTTCGAATTGAATCGCCACTACTTCATTTATTTGAAATTAATCGGTTTTAATTGTGTGACGATTTGTTTTTCCAGCTCACTTTTTCGGAGAAACATTGCTACAACAACAACAACAACACAAATGTATCCATAATAAACGCGAGTGATTTACACGGTCCATCTACTTCCAGCTTAAGAAACAAGAGCGATATATCGATTGAAGCAGGTAATCTTCATTCTCAGTATCCCCGACAATACAGGATTGACTCAGGTGACCAATATTGTAGTACTATATTTCATTTGTTTGAAGAGTTAAAACAATCTTAAATAGAGTCGGGTACTTGGGACTTTTGGAGGCATTGGCCATAAGACTGACATCAGTTTTTGTTGTGAAGACTGAGTTTTCATGTTCGATAAAAATGTTAGTTTTCGCACACAATCAGTAGGTCTATTAGTGCTATATAGAAACTTAAACTCTGCAAAAACCAGTCCACTGTGAGTTAAACTGGTTAAAGGGAAACAACTCACGTATACTAAAACTACTACGAAGTTCGCGAAGAAAAAGTCCAACCATATCAGTTCTCGCTTCAGAAATGTTTCTCTGCCGAATCGGTCAAATAAATTATGAGGCACCGTTTGTTTATTTATTAGGCATTGATATAATCAGCAAATATGAAAAGTGCTAAAAGAGTTTGTGCAATAGATTTCTCAACCAAAGCTACCGAGAGGAGAGGAGATTTGACTTGACGGAGTGGAAAAACTTCGAAATCATCTGGCGTTAATGATGTTGTCGGGACTGTCCAAAGCGGACAACGACAAAGCAATATCATTTACGAAATTTCTGAGACGTTGCGAGTGGTACATTGTGTGAGGATTCTCTCCTTGTCGGGACATAGAAATATATAAAATATATATTCATGGTGATCTAATATTACACTGAAACTTGTAATGAAGCTGAACTTGCACCAGATCCCTTTGCGGATATATGGGGGCTACACAAACTATGTAAATAGGGTCTACGATCAAATCTATTCCATTTTTCAGATACAAATGGTAAAAGGAGAGAGGTGACATTTGTTATTCAAACAAAGTGAAGGTCAGATGACACCATGGACCGTTGAAGCAAATTCTGAATATAAATCTACCAGATCTGGGCACACTTTCAAGAATCCTCGTACGAACGTTTTTTATCGTAAACTACGTCGCCTTATGGCAGCTTAACATAGGACGAATTCGTCTTAATATGTTTCATGCTTTCGTGTTCTTGGATGAATGTAACCGTGTTAAATATTTGTGACTGATTAAAGGGCAGTAACTCTCTGAGGCATTTTGACTTACTCGCCTCAACGTGCAACTTACTCGCTCCTACATCTGACTGTTCTTTTGCCGAAGCGTGTAGAACTTTGAGGGCTTTAAAATGTTTATGAGTTGATAGTTATATTTGCATGTGGTTAAAAGCTCCTAGAATGATGTAAGTTGTTTTATGGGTTATTGTATCTTGTCTGATTTATTAATTGGTTTGAATCTTGTGATAATGTTAAAGTTTCGACTGAACGGAATTTAGCATTATGTTGTAGTTGCAAGATTCATAACATGTATCCGATCTTTTGTAAGTTGTTGTTAGTTAAACAATACTGTAGCACTTTGTCGGTGCTAATTCAAGCAGAATATTGAGCTGTGTTATAATGATAAACATCTCATAATATTGTACAACTGTTTTAGGGAGTGTTGACGACA
>JARDVA010000021.1:713704-724137 GCA_030265315.1 Mopalia swanii
AAATACACATTTATAATATACACTGTTTTAATGATTAATTATTCTTACAACTATCAATTGACTTGAAACACTAATTTTGATACCAGTGTCTTATCGCTAAATCACGCTGGATTATATTCTGGAACACAAAATGAAAACAGCAGTGTTTTAATGAAAATATAGTCAGTCGCAACATAAACAATGTTTATGTAAAATGAGTCTTCGTAGTCTTCGTAAGGTATGCAAATCAATTTAATACTTTGAGCTAAAAATAAGCGAAACATTTTGGCATAAATTTCTATAGAAGTATATAGGTAGTGTACTTTATACCGGTATGCTAGACCATTATGCTCGTATCCACGTCATGCCAGGCACACAAGAGAATGTTTATTGTATCTAGCCATGTGTTGTCAAATAAAAACAACACATTTCGTTCTAGTTTTATCGTTCGTATTTACAATGTTTCGGTGAGTTGTCAGTTCATCTATTTGCACAGTAAAATGGCAAGCATTTTAAATAGTGAAAGGCCTACCAAGCTCGTTTTGCTAGGCAGTCTGTGGATTGAACAGCTCGGAGAGCAATTCAGGAAGAATATTCTGCCCCGCCCACCTAATGATAATGTAGTCACGCCCATTTTCGCGGTTGACGGCTATCCTGGAAAAGCTTTAGCGACAGCTCGAAAGTGACCTTTTCTTCTATACACAAAACAAAAAAATGTGAAAATAAACATTTTACTATTTGAAGAATTTTTTATACGCAAACATAATGAAATTATCCGTGCAAATGTGTCTCTTGATTGGGTTTATTGTACAAAATTATATACGATTCGTTTTCATGAGATGCATTTCTAATTTTTTAAATGAAATGTAGGTATTAAATATAAAAAAGAATAAGTCGACATACTGGTAATGCAAGTATTTTATGTCGCATTAGTTGATTTGCTCTGTTTAAATTTTAGATGTTAATACAAAATGATTTTACAAAGAAGAAAAGTATCTACAATGAAAATTTCAAAGGTATAAAACCAGGAAAACGGGCAAGTCTCAAAATTTCATTATTTATGTTAAATTAGTTTTGTTGGTTGTACTATAACACAGGCATCGTTATATGATGGTGTGAGTAATTGTAAAATTAGCCAAAATGATGGCTAATAAAGATGTACTGTTTAGACAGTTGAGTTATTTATTTTCCTATCACAGTCCTTGTTTGTACTGTTTTTTCTTGTGAATAAATTGTGGATAGTCAAAAGGATAAGTGCTTGAGGGCGCATAGTAAACGGCTAGTTAACAAAGGGCCATGGATAAGTGAACGTGTTGTTTACAGTCAGTCACTTGATGGTCGAGCAGTCATCGAGCCGAGCCTCGCAGCAGCCAATCAGCGATGACACTGCGAAGAGTCCCTGTAATATAATCCCTGTCAATCAAAGTCACGAGCAGCCAATGACGTGCCAGTAAGCGCTGTTGGTCGTTGGTTTATCAGCGCGCCGCCATGTCGATCTCTCATAAGCAGGTCCTTTTAGCAAGTCAGATCATTCGCCACACAACCATGGCTGCTACAAGCGCGAGTCTATACCTCGCTCCTTCAACTCAGTCTTCCTTACTGAATGATCCAGACGGACTAGTACACCATCATCGCAGCATGCAAATGCCCGTTCAACATAGCCAATATAGAGACTTATCGGAGATTAAGTACATGCCTCAACAGCAGCAAAATGGACATCACCTTGGTCACCACTCACCGAACCCCTGGGTCGGGGTTTCTCACGCTGATACATCGGCCCATTGCTGGTCCGCCATGGGCATGGGGATGTTGCCACAAGGTCTACACACCCAAGAAATGAAACCTCTACAAGTGAACGACGCACTTTCCCACCAGAATACCTTACACCACCGGGCTCAGCCTTCTTTACATTCGTCTCACGGCTGGCAGACTTCCCCGGCGTCTCACCTTAACATGAACGGTACAACACAACTTCAACACCACAGCTACGGTCTAGGTATGAACGGTATGTTATCCCCGAGTCAACAGCCTATCATGCACCCGTGCCTCCGGGAGCCAGATCAGGACCTCGATCAGCGGGACCCCTCAGACGAAGAAGCCCCTACCTCGGATGATCTCGAACAGTTCGCTAAACAGTTTAAACAGAGGCGAATTAAACTTGGTTTCACACAAGCTGACGTGGGACTGGCACTAGGGACACTGTACGGTAATGTGTTTAGTCAAACAACTATTTGTAGATTTGAGGCCTTACAACTGAGTTTTAAAAACATGTGTAAACTGAAGCCTTTGCTTCATAAATGGTTGGAAGAGGCGGACTCCACAACGGGATCGCCAACCTCCATAGACAAAATAGCTGCCCAGGGCCGTAAACGGAAAAAGCGCACCAGTATTGAAGTGACTGTCAAAGGTGCACTGGAAAATCATTTCTTAAAACATCCCAAACCCTCAGCTCAAGAAATTGCCCATTTGGCTGATCAGTTACAGTTAGAGAAGGAAGTGGTCCGAGTTTGGTTTTGTAACAGACGGCAGAAGGAAAAGAGAATGACCCCTCCGGCGACTATTGGACCGAACGGTGAACTTATCCTAAGTCAAGATGGTTCTATTAGTCCAATGTCAGGCAGCCCAATTCACTCCTCGGGCAGCCCAATTCACTCTAGCAACGGCGGAGGATCACCTTTGATGCATTCGCCATTGCCTTCTCATAGTTTACCGCAGAATATCGTTGCTCAGTCTTTGGGTGCGATCTCAACGCAGGGACACCAGTCCCAGCACGGCTTATCTCATCACCATCAACAGCATTATACCTCTCACCATTCACCTCATTACCAGACGCAACATTCACCGCATTACCAGACGCAACATTCGCCCCATTATTCACAACAACATTCGCCGCACTATTCCTCACAACATTCACCGACGCAGTGATCGACATCGATCGCCATGAACTTGTTATTAAGTATGTGAATTTTCTATGTAACTATTATTGTACATTCATCCTGCAAAGTTTTACTTTTTAAGAAAAAAACAACTTGTAAATATATAATTATTTCCTCTTTAAAATTATGGCACGAATGTCGAAAAACGGAACTGTGTAGCAATTGGATTTGTGGAAATCTGTGGACACCCAGAAGTACTTTACAGAATTACGGTGAAAATGACTGACGTCTTTCTTACGTACAATGTTTAGCAAAGAAATGTTGTCAGAGAAATTGATCATTGGAGACGGACAGAGATCAAATCCGTGTGATTTTTCTTTCAACCCTGTGGATTAAATTATACAGGTCTGTAGCGTTGTATTATTCTACCATATACTTCCCGTTGTATAGAAGTCATATATCCGCTGTTGGTGTTGAAGGCGTATATGGCTGGTTACAATCTATTCCAATCAAGAATGTTCTTTTAATACAATCTTTAACACCGTAATTTAGCCTCTCTTACTTTAGAGGGCGTAAAGTTTAAACTAAATTCAATTATCTAGAAATTAATGTTATTTGTTAAATTCTATTTGGTAATTAAATTTCTGGATATCCAAATTCTATTTGGTACATTTGGCATTGGTCGATTTTCAAATTCCAAGCCTATTATTTTCGTTATTTATTGATCATGCATAATATTGTGAGTAAGATAAATTTGAAGTGTATACCAATATCGTGGAACACTTTGGGGGGAATTGTAGATACTTTTATTAAATTTTATTTAAAGAAGAATGTCTATTTAGTCATTTTATGTTGTCCAACGTTAGCCATTGAGCTATAATATTTTTCTTGTTTCTTGCAATCATTCCTTTTACCCTATTGTGATGATCGGAAATATTATCATGCATAAAGTTCAATGCATTATTTTGTTAAGTTATATATTTAAAGAAACCGAGATTTTTCAAATCAATTTGAACCAATTTTGAGTATTAAATGTTTATTAATATATTCATTAACCAGACTGGTTTAGACAGATTTTAATGTGAAACTGTTCAACATACATTAGTTTAACTGAATTGACCAAACGTGCATGGCTAAACAGTAACGAAGGGAATGTTGCACAATAAGTAGTGCAAGATATCAATTATCAGTGCTTTTAAATTAAAACAAAAGAACACTGGGATTTTTTTTTTGCTTTTAATTTTTTTGTTTTGACTGTCATTCTTTGAATCATTCAATTGTAAGCTCAATACATCTGTCAGATTACTTTTATTTTTAAAATCTTTTAAATCTTAACGAAATTTCACCCACATTCTGACCATTTATTTATCCTCAAGGAATCAAAATCATTCAAGATAATTTGACGCACAGTTGCTTTTAATTCTCATCAATTCCCCAATCATTACTTTTAGACTGATGTATAGGATATCTTTTTATGGTCGGTCCTTTTCGGGCACTTTATTATTTATTTGAGGAAGGTACAGCTTGAAAGTTAAAAAAAATCCAAATTTATGTTTACCTATAGCTGATGTATAAACCCCAAGTCCTCATTTTTTGTTTTCGATTTTACGGCTTACGATTTTTTTTACCTAAGTTTTACAACTTTTTGCCCTGTCTGTTGAACTGTTCTTTTTGCATATGATAGCTTCGGGCTGTAGTGAATATTTATTTTTTACCAATTGTTTTTAAATATCACAAGAGAGATATTTAAGTGTCACGTTATTTGTCTACGGATTGCTTGTTTTGAACGAAAATTGATACAGCCAAGAGAAATAAATGTTAAACCATTCAAAACAAAAGAGAAGTTGTTTTTTTAATTAATTTCTTCACATACTAAGTATGTACATTCACAGTAAAGAGTGTATAAGTATTGCTTTGTTGTAAATACATCGTTACTAACTGTGGTATTGCCAGTTCAATCTTGGCAAAATTACAGGGGGAATGTATCGAGGAAGGTGAACTGTCAAAAACTGTTTGACATGTATAGACGGCAAACACACGTTGATATCACGTTGAAATGCTGGAGATATGGTCTTCTGTAACAAAATAAATTAATTTAATACAAGATATAGCATTACATTGATGGTATGTATCTTGAGAAATAAGCTGGCGTCAAAATTTGTATTAAATTACGAAGTACAAACTCCACAATTTAATCCTTTATAGAGTTCTACATTGTATCGAGTATGGTGCATCTACATAGTATATATGGATAAGGCGGTGAATGAAAGAGAAGGTAGTTAGATGTTATACATAGGTACAAAAAAGTATACTACAAAAACTGACAGGGAAAATTTAGGTTAGGTACACATAGATGTACAAAGCATAAATTGTTAAAATGTACGAGTGCAAGAGACACAGCGACATACTTCTATCCACACAAATAAAAGTAAATATTTACTAAGAAATTTCCCCGTGGCCTCAAATGCTCATCTTTTGCCACTTACCACCTTATATTAAGACATAATCTGATAGTGCTAACAAATGATAAATTCAAGTTTGAGCTCAGCTGTTTTGAGAGCAAAGTGTTTATTCTAAACTATAGAAAACTGCCAACACGACGCGAAGTAAATAAGGTTGATATAATGATATACCGACTACAGGCTTCGAGTAGGCCAACGTTCTATTGTTGACATCAGCGCGTGGTGTTATATATTACATCCAGCACGAAGAGTCTATTAAAATATCAATTAAGGATGCCCATTTCGAATAATTATTTTCTTGAAAAAGATGTATATTTATGGTGTAATATATGACTCGGATTAAACTACATGACAGTTGCATGAAATAACGTTTGGGTCTAAATTCAATTAATAAGATTTTGCGACTTTAATAAAACTCATCTTGAGTCATCTATATTTTTTAATGATGCTGTAAATAGACTGTAGAAGTAATTCGATGTTTCGATTCACTATGGTAAGCCATTTATAACAAGTGAAGAAAAACAATTACAATACTACGACATGCGCTGCGGGGTTCAATGATTTATTTTCTTATATGCGCTTAGGTTAGATAGTTACAAGTATAGAGCATCCCTTCCTTTCATATATAGGTATAAACGATATACGTGTATATTGCATCAGTAATATTTAATAGCACGCAGTAAACAAGAAACATACATGGATGAATAATATACCGCTAATGTACGTCTTGGATTCCACTTATGGAATGATACGCTCTACCAAAAGAATAAAAAGGTAGTGAAATCCACATACGTGTTCATGTACACACATACTAGTTTATATTTCATAAAGGTGTTCATGTATTTTATCTTTCAACCAAAGCTAAGATGTATATAGCGTAAAGAAGAAATGAACATTCACTCAACTGGTTCTGTACACGTTGTGGTTTCTGCTCCAGTGTTAAAGACGACATGCTGTGGGCTATTTGAGAGCTGTGTTTTACTCTTTACGCTTGGGTAATTGACAAAAAGAACGACGACTTTCTCAAGTTCTTCTTAGCTAATTCCGTTTAATAAATTTCTCAGAGAGGATATGTATCTGTAGGCAATTGGTAGCTATCAGCGAAATTAACACCCACCAAAGGAGGGTGACCGCGTAGGAAACCATATCATCCGCATCCCCGCATGTGCACGCCTACTAAGGATGTGACTTTTAGGGCTTTCGATTTCCCACGATATGAAGTTAGATATGTAGATAAATTGTTTTCTTTGGAAGGAAAACTTGATCAAATAAAAAGATAGGATCATAGGTTGTTCAATGATAATCAGGAAAATTGCGACGTAATTTTTTTTAAGTGAACTATATTTAATTTTTAAACCGTAGCACCTGTGATGAAAAATAACATCTTTTAAATGCTGACTTCCAGAGAGCTTCCAGGTGGTATTTATCTTTAAAGCGACATAATTGCTTCAAAGAAATGTCAATTGTTTCACCAAACGGATATTTTAATAATTATTGTTTGCTTCTTCGACACGAATCGCCAAACATAAACACATCATTTCGCTATAAAAAGAGTATAAAAAACGAATAAACTAACAAACTAAAAAAATAAATAAATAAATAAAAAAATAAATAAATAATAGATATGGTCGTTTTCAAGTATATATATTTGGCTTATTATTGGTTATTGTTAATACGATTATAGATTAGAAAAAGGTGTGTTTATATGTTAACGACAAATCATACGTCCATATAATAAACATAGTATTGATTTCTTTCACACCTTCCTTTATTTCATGACATATAATTGATGATAAAATACCAATCTAATTCATACAATATATCGGCGTTTTTAAAGATTGGTGTAAACGAAAATGATAACATAATTTTTTGATACGAAATTAATAGAAATTGTGTATGATTAATTTGGACTATTGATTGATTACGTCCGCCGTACACAACAACTGTTGGTCCCAGCCACCTTGTGTTGCGGTTGACAGATGCGATCTGAACAACAAAGGGTGGCGAACCTGCGAAGATTAAATTAAAAGCTTACTCCTTCTATAATAGATACACGTTGTGCTAGTGATGTTTGCACCACTCAATTGGTCGTTGGGGTGCCCACTGAAAGAGCTATAGCCGTCGGCGAGAATTAGGAGCTAAATAGATAACGAAAATTGTATTGCTTGCCGCTAACTAGACTTCAAGATTGAACGACTCGCGAAACTCAAAGGAATAAGGTTTTACGAGGCTTGCGTCTATCGCTTTAACAGCTAGAAGACCCTTCCCCTATACTATAGGTGGCACCGGTAACTAAGGGTTTCGCGACTGCCCGGCTCAGATATGCAGGAAAGCTTCTATGGGGTCAGCCAGTCAGAAAAATCATCCATGGAACATAAATACATTATAGAGAAATTTTCGACTGCCAGGTCTCGTCGTGAGGGTTGCGTAGTCAGCGAACTAAGAGAGTCAATGCAAGCGAAAGGCGACTTTATATACTAACCCATATAGCCATTACTATAGTCAAATAGTCTTCGACGACCAGGTCGACAAGCGACTCTTTTTACAACCTGGGATATGCGGTAGGCAATCGTCTGGGCAGGGACAAAGCTTTTCGTGTGGGTTTTGTCTGGCAAATCGGGTACTTTCACCGGCGAGAGAATGCAATAAGTCATTTGGCTTTGTGTTGCCCGTGGAGTACGCGTTTTCAAGCCGGGGTCACCCATTGTACGTTTCAATCCGCTCCGCAAAAACTTTACCTTCGAAACTGATCTGCTTTCTAGCTATTGCTCTGTCGTCGACGCGTGCTCTCTGAAAACACAACTCTGTCCCTGAGCCGACTAGCAGCAGTAAAAGGTAAAAGTAGTTGACAGAAGGGAAAACATTGCCCTTAAGTCTCTCTTCTTATTATCAAGTCATGATCACTGCTGAATGATTGTCGCCAGATCGCAGACTTTATATTCTGTCTACTATAGCGGCTTTATATTCGCCCTTTATTTGAAGTGACTTTTGGCGAGTAGGTCTGACATAACATTGACCTCAAAGTTGCATCTCCTATTGAGGTTGTCTTTGTAAGAATGGATTTGTACACGAGGACAAAAACTAAGTCACCGCGGAATGAAATATACGCGAAACGTCTATGTAGATAAGTTGCTTGTTGATATATCTGTGTGAATTCATGTCCTATTAAACTATGAAATTGTTATGAATATTCCCGGAGGATTTTTTTTCTTTGCTCAAATGTATATGTTGACTCTGTAACCAGCAAGGAATAATGCCCATTAAATATCATTTCAATAAAATTGGTAGTGCAAATTATTATCTAATATACGTATTGCAAAAAGTCAACATATCGTGATATAGGCCTATGTAAAACAATGGCTCAAGCAATACAATATGTAGGATTTTCCGTTGGCTCATTAGAAATACCAAATACTGATTTTAATTTGTAACTATAAGCTTACAGGTTCTCTCGATCGACGATGTAAGTTTGTATTAAAAATTGAATTGGGAATTTGACAAACATTTTAAAAGCTTTACACATGATGCCTGGCTGTTTTTGTTTGTTTTGATTGCGGTTTAACGCCACACTTTAGGTTAACGGGAGCTTCCTGGTGCTCTGGTGCTGATTACGTTAATGGGCAACTCCAAGCAGATCAGTTGTGGTGTCTATGGTTAGCGCTATAACTCCTGATAGTGTCAGTGAAATTTGGGATTGCTTCATTAGTTCACGCTGTCAAGAAAGTGAATTCGAATGTTAATTATCTTTAATTTGTAACATTGTATGTACTGTATGACTGAAAGGGAGACAAAAGCTTAGCTTCTTAGCTTAAATATATCAACGTAAATAAACTTCTTTATCAAAGTATAGAAAGTAAAAATAACCTTTAATAGTTCACCGTAAAACCCAGGTAAGCTATTTTACGGCGATCCATTGCAATGCTTTGAATTGCTTTTAATTTTGCAATTAAAATGAAACTATTAACAAATAAATACTAGTTAATAGTTTCTTTTTAATTGTAAATATTCGAGATGAGAAAACGGAATCACATGTAAAACCTTCTAAATATTAAATAAGAATAAACAAATAAATACTAGTTTTACATGCCATTCCGTTTTCTTATCTCGAAAATTATAAACCGTTTTTAATAAACGTAGGCAAGTTAAATTACAATTTTAATTTTTAGGTGTGTTGTAATGTCAATCATGCATAAGAATATTGATTTGACATCATTTAATGAATATTCGATTTAAATGTGTTTATTTATGCAGTCGCGTGGAACAATATGATGTTGTAATTTATATAATAAATGCCCAGATCGTGATTGCGTAAAGTTTGTTACAGTACATATATGGCGCCACGCGGTTACGATGATCATACAATTATCTGAGAATATTAATGAAACAGCAATTATATATGCAACGCGTGCGTCTCTACGTTATCGGTCGGTCAAATTATAATGTATATATCTTTATTTAATAGACAAACAAATCATTGAAATAATGTTCGCGTATTACTTTCAAGATATATGGGTGAATCCTGCGCCGAGTTGAAACTCAACTAGACTGTACATTACACAAATGATCTATCTTATAAACACATCTTAATTATGACATACAGATTAATTAAAGCAATTAAACTAAATATAATATAGCATTATGTTCTAGCCATACACGAACAACAATAATCCGTGTTTGAATTTTAATTGTTAAAGTCATTCTAGAAAGATATAAAATGTTTGCGTATATATATAACGGCTTAATAAGCTAATGAACTGCCCTACATGATGTGGTCAACCTATTAAACTTTAGGCAAGTAATGTTTACAAAAATATTTTCACATTCAAACAAACCAAACTGGAATTATATATAATTTTGTATTTAGTTTGTAGCATACACCTAAAATAATAGTTAAATATATACTTATAAAAGAGTTGTGAATTATGCCTTGTATTCAGTGTTTTCAACAGATAAGGTATATATCCTTCGTTTGTCCGCCAGCCCGTCCTATCTCTACACTTAGAACCTCATCTCGAGAAGTTTACCTAGAACATTCGATGATTCATCGACATATCTATGCCACCGTGAATAATTTTTAGAAATATCCCAATTCAATTTTACATAGATATCAGTTGAC
>JARDVA010000021.1:732762-743321 GCA_030265315.1 Mopalia swanii
ATTTCATTTCAGGGTTAATGCCTGTAGGCTATGTAATGCCGATCAACAAATAAACCATTGTTCAAATCAAATAATTCTAAGCTGGTTTAAATGACATTTATGTAGTAATTATATTACCTGTTTATTTCTTATTGGAACTCCCACAGACTGGCAGCCCAAATTGGTTCAATTATAGAGTCAAGCAAAAAAATTTAAAAAAAATCCCCTCTTCCTCGGGGCGCTTTCGTTTGAAAACAAAATGTGCACTTGTGTTGTTATGCTGACCCTCCAGGGAGAATCCAGTTCATAGCCTGGGGGTCATATACACATTCACAACATTGCCGTTCTTTTACTAATCCTTTCAGACCGAATTAGCATAACTCTAATCGTTGTGATTTAAAGATGATCCATTGGTAATTACAGCCCGCCCCTTTGCACGCCATGTCTCGCCAACTCAGCGATCTCCTTGATGAACCGAACATTTCGATTCTTCTTAAATGCTGTCTGATTGAAAAGAAGAACTAAAATACTACTCGCATTAATTGTTCTAAACAATATATATGCTATTTGTTTTTCATAGTTATTATTGCTTGTCTTTGATGTTTAAGCAATTAATTTATTATTTCACAGCGAATGGACCAATATACTGTAATGACTAATTAAGACTTGTCGGAGCAATAACAATTCACAACAAATACGAGAACGGAAATAATGGTGTTTTGGATTGGGGTTTTGTGCAGTACATGTCTTTTTCTCGAGTTTTTGCTAGAATTTTGTCAATGAAGGCAAATAATGAACAAAAACAAGAGTGGCACAAACATTGTCCAAGTAGACTGAATTAAAACTTTTGTGCACATTGAATAAGGATACCGGAAGTTCATTTACTGCTGGCGATTCGGTGCCTAACTCCGAATTTAATTTAAATTCCCAAATTTTCGGAACTAGAATCTGTTAAAACTAGGGAACTGTTATCCTAAAATAACGCAAATGCTGTTATATTCACTCTCTAAAAGACAAAATATTATTCATGGCTATATATTGTTTGAAACAACCCCTTAATGTAAGTGAAATACCCATAAGCACGGCATTAAACACCAAGCAATAAATCATAATAGCTAAGCAAAATTGTTTGCATACTTCGAAATATGCCAATACCACTATCTATACGGGGAATGTAAGGACGGTTCTTTGGAATATTTTTTGTGGACCAGCTTTGGAAACGTATGCAGGGCCATGTAAACAGGAAGGAAGTTACTTAATGCTATTTCTGGTGTGGGATTGCCTAAGTTCTGTTTTATGTTCCGCTGGGGCTTACCACCAAAACAACAGTAATGGAATATGTGATCTGAAAAGAGGGACTCTCATCATCCACCTTGCAATTCCGCCCAGAATAAAGCCACACACACCCCTTCCCGCCCAAAGAAGAGAAAAACAACCCAGGACCGTTGCAGCAGGACACGAAAAACACACACAATTTTGTCTCACGCTTTGACTTTTTTCCTTCGGCCGCCAAAAGCATTTTCCTTGGCAGCACGGTCAATTTTGAGGATTGGTTTAAACCTCTGTTCGGTACACAAACTATCTTGCGTCGAATAATTGTCAATCCTTAGTTCGGCATTAGTGTATTTCTATTAATCTTTCGACTTTTCTATCTTCTTTTCTCTCTGCCAAATAAAGCATCAACATGCAGAGTCAGGCGAAAGAGCGGATAGCTCAAACAAGGTCGACTGGCGCATGTATTACGTCCAAACGGCGAGTGACAATGCATGAAATCAACGAGACTCCAAAGAGACAGGTTGGAAAATTGATTGGAAGAGTATCGGTGCAGGACGACGATGGGCACAAAGCGGCAAGACTTCTGGAAGAGGGTTCAGTCACAGGGCTTCGGGTGCGTGGCGAGCATGGTCCCAAATTGGGACGGTTTCTAGCTTGGTTCTATGGGGAGGAAAGGGGGACCTAGTGTCGTTAAGGGACGGCTGGTAAACTGGGCGAGCTCGAGGCGTGGTGAGGGAGGATGAGGTGGGTCTGCTCTTGCCTGTACCTCTGACTCACGTTACATTGGAGAGCACAACAATTGCTGGTGCAGCGGAACTGCGCCCGTCGACCCCAACTATTTGTCTAAGACGTACTTGATACTTTGGCACAATTCTACCGAAAACTATTTCTGGCACTGCCTCAAATGTATGTTAACACCAAACACGGCTGGGCATTTCTAACTCTCTTACATAATTGTTTTATTGGGAAAAGGTAACCCAAGGTGACTGAGAAATAGACTGATTGCGGCATAGCACAGCTCATTCCCTCTTCGATCGTTATCGCGAGTCAGCTTAAGCCAAAAGAGAAATAAATCATTGCGAAATTCTTAATCCACATTGTTACAAATTACATGCTTTCTTTGGCTTATAAGACGTTTTGATACTCGTAATTGTATTTGAGACGGCATCACTGGGCCCTAACTAGTTACACCATTCGCTAAGTGGTTCGTTTTTTTCGCCCAGCCACTCTTTGGCAATCGCCATTAATTTTCCCTAACGCAAATTGAATCATCGTGTATGAGCGGACCGACCTTAAAGGATTGAAAAATATGTTAGGCATTTTCTAGGACAGTATAATGTAAAAGAACTCTTTCTGATGTCTTCGAAACAATTTTCCATTGTACGGACTATCTGGTTGAGTTATCCGCCCAGTAAATCATAAACTGGCTGCTATCAGCAGCATTTTGTTGTCTTGTACTCTTCACACTCGAATTGTTTTGTCACACTAGGCTTAATCCCCATTCCCTGTCAGCCCGCAGTCGTAGCTTAGTGGTAAGCGCATCCGCCTATTAATCCTTCTTCGATGTACCGATCACGGGTTCGAGTCCGTCTACTGACCATCAGGTCTATGGTTGAGTCACACGACGTGGCTCTGGCAATCGCGGTGGGTAGTTTTAACGAGGTTTCCTCCCGATTTTCTGTAGCATCTAACGGTGAGAAATGAACAATTCGTCTTCAGATAAGTGAGATACTCTCAATTATACGACGTTAAACTCCAATCAAACAAACAGTTCCCGTTGATGATTCCTTTATCCTTAATGTTTTAATCGATCCCACACAAAACTGTTATAAACAAAATCTTAATTTACGACACAAACTATGTTCCATGTACTTGATTTTACTAATCCAACATTAATTATATTCTACAATAAAAAATATACTATGTATTCATTTAGTTCATCCCTTAAATGAGGCAAACTAGAAAATATACCGTTTTAAAATCACTGGTACAGCTGTCGTACAAAGGGCACTACTTTCACCGATTGCTATAAACAACAACATGTTTACAACGGATTGAATAAACAAATAACTACAAATGGAGGTATAACGTATTTTCTATCATACATAAAGGACAACTGTGGACCGCCATGACTTGATACAAATATTGAACAAATAAATACGTATCAAAATACTGGCATAAAATCTTTCACATACATGTATAAGCCAGAAAACCAACTCCTTCCATTCATAAAAACTCCCAAAGCTACTGGTATACCTGTATCAATACAACCCAGGTTATATTAAAAACTGGGATCGCTAGAAGCTATTGGGGTTGTTATCGCTTTATTGACACTGTTGTATTTATGCTTTAGGATACATATCTAGGCTCATGTATATGTATATATATATATCTATCAGGGGTTCATATTGAAATTATTTAAGCGAATATCCAGCATCATTTTAAACTGAAAAATGGGAAAACATTCTATAACTTTTGTTAATCTGTTGTTTATTTTCCCTATGAAACAAAGATGATGAAAAATAGCAAAATTTACGTGCAGTAATTTTTGACCAAGCAAATTGAAGAAAGACTATTTAAACTAACGAGTTATTATGGTTTCCGCCTTTCAAGGAAACAGCGTTTGAGGTTTCAGACTAAGTTCTATAATTTTCTATATGGGATTTCTATTAACACTAAACTTTATCTTTGCCCAGAGATTCGCGATCATATACTTCTTATAAATTTCTCAGCCATATATAATCAGATTTCTTATCAAATTGAAGAGAGCAGACGTCACCCATAAAAGTAGTCCCAGCATGCACATAGTTCAGAGCGTAATAACAATAGTGACGTTTCTCGCATTTTATGGGTGAAGAATTTATCGATATTTCAATGTTTGTTATATGTCTAAAGATACAGGTAAATTGAGTGAACTTGAACACAGGATGTCCTGCTTAAACGTCCCAGTGGGTAAACTCGAAAGAAAAGGGAATGGTTTTAAATGGAATCAGGGGGACACAGACGGTTCTTTGATACAATAAGATAGGGAGAAATACATGGAACAGTTGCTGCGAGGGTTCCATACAGAACCATAACTTTAAAGGGTTCCATTAGAACCATAATTTCGTGTCGTATGGCAACCCTTTGACAAAAGTTAACAAACTCAATTTTATCTTCTAAATGATATAATTCATCTTATCATGTTAGGTAGGCAAGTATGCTTAACAATCAACCCGGGTATTCGTATGATAACATGGAATATGGGCTCAAACCCTATTATATGGGAGGCCCATTTAACCCCGAGGCATGGAGAATACACCTAGTCTTTTCATTTGTAGTGGGTGATTTATATTTCTTTGGGATACCCGTTTGTGGTTTGGTTAATTCTAGACCTATGCCGAATGGCTAGCTTGATACATATTTATCACATATTTTCTCTACCATCAACACGGCCACATTACAACTCGTGCTTAGGATCTATTAAAAAAACTTGTCTATGGGCGTTTATGTAGAACATGATATATATATTATTGTAAGTATAAGGTTTCGGGCATAAAGTTGATTAACCAATGTATATACATGTACATTGAAACGTTCCATCAATCCCTGTAAATCGAATGTTAATTGTCTATAATTTGATTGTTTGTTTGGTTTTTTGTTTGTACAGAATGGATAAAAATGACAAAAGATACGCTACTTAGGTATTAAAAAATCTCCTCGTGAATAAAATCCTTTATAAACCAATGTGATTTTAATTAATCCACATCTCTGTGCAAGTTTGATTGTTTAAGAAAAATTACCAGCTACTGTTTGGTTAAAACTGTCACAGTAAGCATATCACATACATAAAACATATTCATGATATTCCAAGGGCTTCCCATTGCTGTGATCCTCTCAGAGCTAAGAGACAACGTGAGACCGATCTGTTTTTGTTGTGTTGGTATTGTGTGTTGTGTCTTTTTAACCAGTGGCAACAAGGGTCGTTTACGTCACCCACAATAGATAGGCACGCCGTCATATGAGAGAAATAAACTTAAACGTGGACTTAAACCCCAATCAACCAAACAAACAAGCCAGCCAATACGTATCGAATTTAGTGGAGTGCGTTTTAGTGACAGTCAAGGTCAATAACTCTTTATTAGGCAATTGGCGGAAATAAATGAAATTCATTTTAGTGTACAGTGGTGGCAAATTTCTCCAAGTGGCAGAACGTTCTCTATCGGGAAAAGAACAAATCTTGAAAGTGATAACGCTGCAATAACGGAATTAAGAGGCGGCAAATGAGAGCGGGAAATAGGCGCTAGGAGACAATTTGCATATTAGCTAATGACGAGCATATGGGTAGCAAATGGGGGTTTGTTGTAAATGGTTTGCCGTATGTGACAAAGCAGTTTCAATCCAGGAACAAGCTGTTGTTGTGGCACCTTTTTCCCATTGTAATTTACATATAAACGTTGCAATTTCACTGCTAATGGGGTTTGGGTATGTAATCGTCCCCAGCGGACTTAGCTCAAACCGCAGCCAAGCGTTAAGCTGAATGGTCTCTACCCATTGAAATAAAGACCGTTTCCATAAAACTAAAAAAAATGGTGTAGGTTTTTTATGATGTGAACTCCGTTTTACTCTACAATCTCCAGTCAAATGTAGAGTATTCATCGAGAGCTCCCCGAAAGCTAGTTAGCGATTGTCCCTGTAGGAATTGGTGTATTCAGTAGAGCGAAATTGCACCGCCACGAAGCTAGAACCTTTCCTATCGTTTCTCTCTTCAGCCTTCCTTCTGCATGTGACATGGCTAATTTAGAGGCAAACTCTAGGTGTTAAGAGCGCTTACAGTTGAATTCATCCCATTGACACGGAGATATTTTCCTTCCACCAGCATTGCATGCTAAAGCGTCATTTTTGTCTTTCAGCTGACATGTGGAAATAGCTTGTCACCAAGGCCTGAAAGAGTCGGCCAGAAGCAGGCATCCCGAGGGTACCTTGCCCGGACTGGTGTTCACCTTCGGGGTGGCAACACCGCAATTAACACTGCGTGCCCCGACCACTAACGTTGTGCCAGGTTCACTCTCCGGAGGTTTATCTTCGTGTGAAATAACTCGAAATCATTTTCCTGTTGGGTAGAACGCGTCAAGTCGTCACAAAGTTCAATCTAGGATGGATAGATCTGGAAAATTGTGTACATGCAGTTGTAGTTCAGGAAGAGGCCAAGATCACAACACTATCAACATTTCAGTTAAACATAAGTCACATCGTACTGCTTAAAGACGTATTCTTTGATTTAGAAAAAAAACTGTAATTATCTTCTCGATATTTGGAATCCTATAACCCACTTATTTAATTAAAATATGGAATACATCCCCCAAAAACAGATGTATAAATTTGAATCATTGAGCGAGAGGCTTGCCAACAGTTTCTATTATTTACCATGTATGGCATAAGTAACGTTATTTTGCACAATCTAGATAGTTAAATTCTCAAACAAAGGCGAGGACATCTAATACAGGCCCACCTTAGATTAAAAATCGGTTGCACTTTCTACTACAACAAATAACGTTTCACTACTAATGATCTATGCAATATCCACCCGTCTTTATTGTGTTCCCACAACGTACGTTTTCTCACCGCCTAATCGTGGCGTCTCCAGTGTCAGAATAGAAGACCTTAGCGTGCTCCATGTCCCCATTTAGCCTATTTTTGCGGGATTAACTGCAGTAGGTTAGGGTATCGGTTTACAGGGGGCCGTGTTTCCGAGCCTGTCTATACGATGCGGTCAGTTCCAACCAGGTGTTAGCCACGTCTTTAAGTTACCCTAGTCGAAATTGATACGGTATTTAGTCAACCCCTGAACTTGGCCCAATAAGACAAGTTACGCAATACACAATATCAAGGCTTGATTTATTTTAAAGCACCGTCTTATACTATCGAGGTACAATAGAACGTTTAGTTCTGTAAAACTCTCCCTTTTTGTCCATGATCAGAAAGTCAACTGATGAACTATAATTAAGTACTGATGACACCCCCATTTAAACTATGAGAAACGTAACGACTTCGCACTTCTTTGTTCCCACCAATGTTGAATCTTGGTGGGAACTCTAGATTGTTAAAATGTCTCGTCTTTCAAGTATTACATTTGCAGAGCTATATATTCAATTGACTGAATCATGGGTGAA
Source organism: Mopalia swanii (assembly GCA_030265315.1). Lineage (NCBI taxonomy): Eukaryota > Metazoa > Mollusca > Polyplacophora > Chitonida > Mopaliidae > Mopalia > Mopalia swanii. The sequence continues at coordinate 740,169 of JARDVA010000021.1, forward strand.
TAAACAAACAAATGAATCAATCAATCAATGCCTAAATCCGCCAATAAATAAACGAATGAATAAACGACTGACATGTCGGCGAAACAGTCACTCACTCAATCAGTCAAGACAGATTAGGAAATTCCGTGTTCTTCAGAATTTCTTATTTTTGTCTCATCAAAAACTTTATTATAACAAGACATCCAATCAAACTTAATATTAAAACACAAGTCTGTAATTGTTGCTTTGTTCAAGAGCTTTAGATTTTGTCTAATCTGCAAAAGTTCAGTTTTGTCAAACGATCATATATGTTAGTTATTAAAACAATTAATGTCCTGTTTACTGGAAATTAATTAGTCTTCCTGTTTTAAATTCAGTCACGCGTATCCGATAGAATATATCTTTGTTTTTACCCAAACAGTATCTCATTTAAAAAATAAATTGCGTTTAAGGTTATCTTTAAGAAAAATAAACTATGTCGCCTGTGAAACAAAGCTTTCTGTCTTAGCCCCGATAGTTGTCAAGACGTAATTGGCAGTTCAACGAAAAGACAAATTGCCTACATAACTATATCAATTCAAAGAGAAAAAGTGTTTACCTCAAGACAGATAGATCAGATGCGGTTTGACAATCCCACTTTAAGAGTAACAAGGCGTTTAGAGGTCTCTTATAGCAAGCGTGTTAAGAGCTTTTTAGCTGTCAATTTTTCACTTTTTTTACGAATGTTGTGAAAGGAATGTACCTTAAATGTCGTGAAACGCATTATATATTCATCGTCATTGAACAGTTTCCGCTTAGAATTTAGCCAGCTCTGAGGTGGTCCTTGTCTTTGGGCAATCATCGTTCCAAAGCGGTCGGTCCCCTGGTAGTTTACCGATGGACGCAGCGCTTGGAGCTTTGTGACGAGCTATCACTTTGCTTAAGTTCATTTACTTGTAACACTCACCTAATATCGGATTACGGGTGCCCGTTATGACCTTTGTCGCTTGTGCTCATATATATTTCATATTGCCTTAGAGGATCATTTGAGGCTGTTTTCAATTACGGTGTAACAGGTTTACGGATACACTAGAGTCTGAGCTTCATAGACACAATGCATGGAGGAATTGAGAAAACATATCTGTTGAGACTATACAAATATTTCATCGACAGTGTTTTAAGTTTGGACCGAAGCGAGAAAAGCAATTTTGCCATAATGTATGAACTGCAATTTCAGCTTAAACTTGTCCAATTTGAAAGTGGGAATATAACTTTCACTTTTCTCCTAAATACTCTCGCTCTCTTTTTAAACAAAATGTATATATCACGCGAGCCAATTCTCTACGCCAACACCATGTTTTGTTTCCCCCTATTCTCGAATTGTGTTTTCCCCATCATCGCCGTAAATGCAGAATATATAGGCCTATACATGTTTTATTTTGCACTAGTCAGGTTATCCTTCTCATTATTTGAACGTGTGAACTACGTTATTAGACAATTGGTTAACGGGATTTAATGTCTGATTAAAATATAGTTTGGGCTCCAAGAAGAGGTAGCGCTGTCTAAATGTTGAAAATACAAATATCACCACAGCGGCTGCTCAATGTTAAGAAATTGCCCATGCAGTGAGCTAAAGGACATAATTATTGCTCAGTTATATTTGCATGATTAGAAAAGGCCTTTGATGTGTGCAATATACATAACCATCATGATAATGGCGTAAAGCACTTGGCCCTTACAATGTTTATTCTCTGGAAGTACCATCGGTACGTTGGTAATGGGGATACTAATTATATTCTTGTCAACTTCTCCAATAACTTGATAATGGCCAGAGATTGTCTGTACAGAATCATGGCAACAAAACTACAACGAGTTGAGATAACTCGGTCCCGGGGCAGTTGGCGTCTGATCTGACCGAAGATGAGAAAGCTGTGACCCCAATGACCGTATCGTGACAAGAATGGTCTCAACTCGATCAAGTTTTGTTACTGTAAAATCAATAAGCAAGTACTGAGTAGTAGATAATTTATATCCGTGGTATAGGCTTTTGCATAATCAAGTGTTTGGATTTTAATTTTACGTTATTGCCAACTTGTCAGGCACGTGCCGATTCTTACCAAGCAATTTTAGACTTTAAAAGCAAAAATACTTTCTACAAGAATTATCCATGGACAGGACAAAATGATTTATCTAAATATAAAAAGGGTGAATTAAATTGATATCTTATGTTCAGACAGCCAAGAAGCGTAAAAGTCACATTTTTCTCCGGCACTTTGATTTTGCTACAGCCGTTTACCAATTTTTGTCGGAGTAGGGATTTTGGACTTTCATATTAAAATGTTCCACCCAACGCAACTGTAACACAAATAAATGAGTATATTTTGTTCTCCAGTAAAAACGAATCTATGGAGAAAATAGTGGGTTAAACAAAGGTTTGCGACGGTGCGTTGCACCGTTACCCTAAAGGATCTATATGGTATATAATAGGCCTGTGTATACAGTTTTAATTCTATTATCTTTCAAGCTTCTTCGTACCCTTAAGTGACAACGCAACTGTTCTGCTTCTGTGTCTCGATATAATTATTCACAATACAGCGGTCTTGAAAAAAAAATGCCCACACATCGCCTGCGTCTTAATGAGCGTTCTTCATGCTTTGTTCTCAAAACGTAAAATTTCTCCCATATAATCGATACGTATCAAAGAATTGACCATGTCTTATCGATTAACAGTTTTAATTATCCATAAACCCTTACGCACAGGGTAACCTTAAGAAACCAAACACAAAATAGACACAAAACGATCTAACCGCATTCATTAATACAGAAGGACAATCAAACAGCTTAACTCAATTAACAAGTATTTTGCTTCATCTGCGCCGACGTTTTGTTGCCGTATTCGACATGGATAAACAATGCATAAAATATGTGTGGTTAATTAAAGAAGATCAAAATGACTGCTAATTAGTTCGTGTATTGACACCGAGATGATATTACCAATATGCTAGTTAAATGCCCACGGTCTTGTTTTGTTTAGTTAACGTGACATAAACACAGGTATAGTCTCCTTTAAATATATGCTCATTGCACCTGGCATAATGTATTGGAAAATCATTGGAAGTCCATCTCAGCGTCACGTATTAAGATAAAGCAATGCTGTCTGCATGCAGCACGTCTCTTTGACCACTATCCGAGAAA